>JAPQWV010002981.1:0-47405 GCA_027422505.1 Craterostigma plantagineum | reverse complement strand
TAAAGCCCTCAAGGTCTACCAAATGGACGTTTAAACCGTCTTTCTCAAAGGGCGTACTTGAAAAAGAAGTCTATGTCGCTCAGCCAGACGGCTTCGTTGATCAAGAACATCCCGATCACGTCTATCGATTAGATACGGACTAAAACAAGCCCCACATGCTTGGTATGATGTCCTGAGTGACTTCCTCGTAATGTCTGGATTTATTCGAGGAACAATCGATACGACCCTCTTCATCAAATGGCAAGACAAGGATCTGGTGGTCGTTCAAGTTTACGTCGACGAATCATTTTCAGTTCAACAAATCCACGGCTTTGCAAGAAGTTTGGAGATCTCATGAAGAGTAAATTCGAAATGAACCACATGGGAGAGATGCAATATTCCTAGGACTTCAAGTCAGGCAGCTCGATGATGGGATATTATCAGTCAAAAAAATATATCAAGAACATCCTGAAAAGATTCCATCAAGATCAGAGCAAGCCTCTCAGCACTCCCATGTCAACAAGCTGCAAGTTGGATGCCGATCCCACCGGAAAATCAGTCGACATCACACTCTATCGCATCATAATTGGATCACCTCTCTACCTCACTTCTAGTCGGCCGGATATCATGTTTGCCACTTGCCTTTGTGCCCGCTTCCAAGCCGATACCAAAGAATCACACATGCTCGCGGTGAAGCGTATTCTTCGCTACCTTAAGGAACGACTATCTTAGGACTATGGTATCCTAAAGGCACGAACTTCAAACTTATTGGCTACACTGACGCTCATTATACAGGTTTCCGAATGGACGGGAAAAGCACCTCCGGTGGAGCTCATTTCTAGGCAAAAAGCTAGTCTGCTGGTCATCCAAAAGCAAAATTGCGTCTCAACTTCGACGGCTGAAGCTGAATACGTCGCAGCCGCCAGCTGTTGCTCTCAGATGCAATGGATGCGGACTCAACTTTGTGATTATGGGTACAATTTGAATAAAATACCCATATATAGTGATAGCCAAAGTGCCATCACAATTACGTGCAATCTGTTCACCATTCACGCATGAAACACATTGACATTAGATATCACTTTATCAAAGATCACGTAGAAAAAGGTACCATTGACATGTACTTTGTGAACACGGAATGTCAACTAGCCAACATTTTCACCAAGGCATTGGATGACAAACGATTCCAATTCCTTGTCGGAAAATTAGGCATGTTGAATCTTCCGTGATATGTGCATTACCTGATCTTCTGTGCTATCACATGCTCTATTCTATGTATTTTCCAAGCTCATTTGTCTTATCTTGCGTGATAATAAATTACTAAAATAAATAACAAATAAAATGAATAAATAATAATAATAATAAACTATACATATACATATAATATAGGGGAATGAAGAAATCTTTAGGATGCTCGATCTATGTCACAATTAGTTTCCCTGGCATGCGACTGATTACTTGCTTAATTTTGTCAGTCTAAGTCGCATTCTTGTGTCTAAAGCTCAATTAGTCTGCTGCACTAGACACAAAGCCACTTTATATAAGTGAGGATTCTGGCCTGTTATTTTTCCTTTCTATTGATTTATTCTTGAGCGCGTCACACATTAATTGCTTGTCTTAACTAGTGATTCTTGACTTCATAGTCACCTTTCGTTAGATCCTTAGGAAAATGATTAGAGCACTTAGGAAATTCCTCACTTGGCCTTACATATAGAAAATTTCCATCCTTTAATATAGCCTTTAGTCATCCTTTTGAGCCTTCTCCCATTTCCTTTTCTTCACTTGAAAATCCTTTGAGCCTTCAACCGAAAAACTAAATCTTCGATGGGATATTCAATCGAGAAAAGGAGGGGGAGAAAAGGAAAAAAAAAGATGACATAAGAAGCTGGAAAATGCACACGAGGAATGATCAACGCACAAAATCATGTTGTGAACTTCTCCGTCGATAATCTCGTACACTCGTCAGAACGGCTGGAAAGAGGAGCACCACGAAGTGAACTTCTCCAACGATAATCTGGTCTTGTATCGAGACAACGAGAAGAGGAGCACGGCCTTGGGTTCCACAACTGCGAACTTCTTCAAATCGATAAAGGACGAGAAAGATAAACAATAAGAGAAAAACGACAAAAAGGAGGAGAACGACGAAGAAAAGGAAGAAGATCCTTAGTCCACAACTCCAAAAACTATCATTCCCTTCTTAGTCCAAGCCAAATTAAAACCTTTCACAGTCTCTATGATTCAACATCGATGATCTTTCGCAAAGGTGAAATGAGTAAAAACGCCTCGATCACAGGTAAATTGACTTAAGATTGCTTGTGTTGACTAGAGTGATATAAATATAATCATCCCAAAGTAAAAATAATGGAGTGCTAGAGTTAACGTGAGAGTTGTCGAAATGGATCATTCTTTGAACTTAGGACTCTTGAGTTCGACGACATGACTTGACGGCATGTGATCTTTTCTAGTTGTGAAATTTTAGGCGTGACAATGATCGTAGCAAAATAATCTGACCTCATACTATTAAAAATATTAATATGCATAAGAAAAAGTAGTTATATATATATATAGATATATGGTTTTTCTTTTCCTTTCTTCAAAAAAAAAACGAAACAAAAAAAAACTTTCGCATATTTTGACATGAAATTTCATATTTCATATGCATTGACTTGTTAAATGCGATTATCAGTTTTTGCTCATACCCTCGGCGAAAATGATATTTACATGTATAGGGGAATATGTAACTAGGCTAAATGTGTTGAATTCGCGTATCTCAAATCTTGGTGCATTATTTGAGGGGGAGCATTTTCAAACTTATGTCTGAAAAGCTCCAAATATTTTTAATGATCTTCCTCTAAGTGTTGTAGAAACAATGTGGAGGTCAACAATTCTTCAAGACTTGGAGTTTTTCGGCAAAAAAACTTGTTGGTTGGTTAAATTGTTGATCGCTAACATCTTTCTATGATTTTTGAATTTAACCAATTGTTCTTATGAAGGGGGAGCGTCACTAAACCAGTATTGCTTCCATAATTAACTCCAATCATTCTCGCACATTTTGCTCTAAAAGATTTGCTGACTCGCGAAATCTGATTTTGGAGGCAGATGTCATCATTCGAAATTTCAGGGAGTTAATTGCATTTATTTTCATATCTAGGGGGATCAATTACGTGGTTGGATACTTACACTTAGGTTGTTGATTTTTTTCAATCGAAAAATCTGGGCTAAATTTTTAGTTTCCGATCACAAATTATCGATCGAAAATTGACTTGGGACCTAATGGCAATTTTCGCTTCAATTTCTCGAGCGAAAATCAAAACAGAACCAAGTTTCTCAATCGCAAATTTTTCGATCGCAAACAATAATGGGCCTTGAATTTCAAATAAACGTCTAATTAGCCATTTTTAATTCTTGCAGTCGAAAATTCCCAAATACACGTAAAACCCTCAATCGAAAAATTCAACAGTCAAATTCTCTCGCACAAAACTTTTAGTCTCAAAGACGAACGTCAAAAACTTCAAAATCTTTCTATTTTCACCTAATTTTCGTCTTTTGAAGGTATATTTGACTTCCTTTATGATTTATTGTGCATTAAAAATAGATTTGCATCTATATTCTGTGATCTTCGCCTGATTATGTGTAAAAATTTCAATTGTACAGAATGTGAAAACTCGAATGAGATTTTGCGTATTTACGAGCATTCTAGGTGTATAATCTGGGTTAAAACTGCATTTAAGATAGTTTTAAGCATTCTGGGAACATATAGTTTCGATTACTTGCGTTATTAAAGGTTGATTTGAGTTCGACTAAACTGGGTTTTTCAAGTGTTTAAAGGCGTCGAAGAACTTTCTCGATCGCAAACAGTGTCAATTGAATTTCAATTTGATTGATTTACTGTTTGCATCGTAAAAGATTTTGGATCGCTAAATTTCTATTTGGTCGATAACATAATAACGTTGATCGAAACATAATTACAATCGAGAAATTAATTATTGATTTTATGCGAGCGAAAGATTACTGAACTGATAGATAAATAATATGCAATCCCATTTACATTTTTCGAGCGCAAAACTTACTGTCAAAAATTTCGATTTCAATTTTGTTCACAGTCGAAAATTTAGCGGCGAAAAATTAACTTTTCGACGATAAAATTTCTCGATCGTAAAAGCACGCAGCGATAATTTGATCGATCGAAAATTTTCTCGATGGTTGACTTAGTCTCTCGTTGACAATTTCTCGATCGTAAATTTCGCAGCGAAAAACCTCTAAAATCGAAAACCTTTCTCGCTCAATAAATTCATAGGGAAAAATTTTATTCACGCGCGAAAAATTTTTCGATCGTAAATTTACATGGAAATCTAATTTCTCGATCGTAAATTTACACGAGAATTTTTCTCGATCGTAAAATTCTCGGCTACAGTATCACAATGTCAGTTCAAACACTTAGAAATTTCTAAGTCCTTTTCAACTGTAGCTGTCATTAGCGAATAAAAAATTTTGGATTGCAAATATTCAATTCGAAATCACATTTAGGATATTCAATTGAGAATTTCATTTCTCGAGCGATAAAAAGCAAGGACTGAATAGTACTTTAACACGTAGCAAAATTTTCGACCAATTTTGTTGAACTTACATGCATATGTCGAGAATCAAATTATTTCTTCAAAATTCACTCTATATGACCTATGTGTGCATTGACATTTCCACTACAATTTTATCAAACATGTTATAAATAGCTACATCAATATGGTTTGATAAATTCGAATTTCGACTAAATTTTAATCTAGCTAATGATTTGAATATGTATTTCAGATGGATCACTACCCTACCTACAACCATATATACGAGAAGGACATTAATGTCCACGACACGAACTTCCAACTGGATCTGACCACCTTTCGGTGTCCAGACGACATCGTCGTGTCCATACTGCAAGGCCATCCATTGTGGCATGCTCTTACCGTGACGGCCTTAGTACCGATGATCTACCTCCAGCAGTTTTGGGGAATGATCAAGAGCTCATCATGAACGGGGCGTATCACTTTACCACCGTTGTAGGGACGAGGCACATCTGTATGAGCAAGAATGAACTCAGACTTCTGCTCGACTCCCCTCACAACCAAACTTACGACCCCCTCCCATCAGATGAAGAATTGGTGCATGATTTCCTCCAGATGGAATACTGTCCGCCGCTCACCAAGTTAGCTCAGATGCAGAGCAACGGGATTCCCCATCCATTGAAGACACTTTTTGGCATAATCAATAAGTGTTTGTCCCCGAAGCACGCAGGCTTCGACAAAGGCAACGGCCACTTCCTCCGAATATTTCACGGAGTAGTGTTCTCGCGGAATTACGATTTCGCTCAACTGATCTGGAATGTCCTCGCAGAACAGATCAGACAAAAGGAGAACAAACGGTCCAAAAACGTGCCGCATGCGAGATGGTTCTCCGTCATCATCCAAAAACAAATGGAGATGCACGAGCAGAATATTCCTCGCCTGCCCCGGGAGGAAACTATCAGCCACCTAGGCTCAAGTTCTTTCACAACCCCAGGCTCGCGGACTTAGCTCAGCCATCGATGGCCATTCCGCTGGAGCTACTACGTGTCACCGACCCCGCGGAGATGAATATCAGAGATACTGTCTGGAACATCACTTAACCGAGCAGATGATTCGAGGGCCCCCGACAGGGTTTCAAGTGATTTCATCCCGAGGGATGTTGGATTTTCGAGGCGGTCGATGCGTTGGCTTTGCAGTCGAGGGATGAGTTTGATTTTTTTGTGTGAAGATGTGGAACTAGTTGTTTTGTAGCTTTCTCTTGCATATTTTTTTTGGTTATTTTGACATAAGTAATGTTGAGAGTTATGGTGTATCTTACATCGGATAATTCAACTAATCTGAAACGATTATTAATCAAAAGAGGACAACTCGTAATATATCGTTAATTGGTTATTAGCTGAAGCTTTTAATTTCCAAGACAGTATCCAATCGGGTTCGATCTGACTCGTCGTCATCCGTTTCATATGTTCACGTATTGTGCATTCAATCATGCGACACGTGAACAGGCTTGTGGAATTTCTATTTTTATCCCATATACGATAATTTGTTCGACTCAATTAATATATAAGAGACAAAATCGCCAATTATTTTAGAATGAACCCCTCAATTTCTAATAATTAAGGCAATCAACAGACTATCAATAAACACGTATCAACGACGATGAACAATATATAACAAGTATGTTAGCACATCTAATGTAATGTGCGTGCAAATATATTAAATTATTTTGTATTATGAATACTTTGTTTATTAATTAAGTTTAAACTGAAGTTTTAAGGTGAAACTTTTAATTTGAAGTTTTAAGTTATTAATAAGTTTAAACCGAAGTTTTAATTTGAAGGTGAAACTTTTAATAAACTAAAGGGTAAAATTGTAATAAAGCAAAGGCTAAAGTTGTAAAAATATTCATCGAATTGCAGATCAATTAGTTAGTAATTATCTACCATACGGCTCATTATATAAGGGTATTATACTATCATTTTAAATCCGCGTGACGCGTGAACGTGTAAAGGCTACTTGGCGTGTTTTTATTATGTAAATAGGGAAAATTAACAAATAAAAAGTGTTATGTGAAGGCAAAGCTGAGATCAGACACAAACGGGAAAATCTTTTTCATGTTACAACGAAGATGGCAAGAAATGTCCCATGAAACTTGAAATGAATTAATGTATATTATCTATATGAAAACTTGTAATTGCGATGTCGACCATAGTATAAGGACCTTCCTTCAATCATAAGCAATTATATTTCAAAAAAAAAGTACAAAAAATCATAGCAATTACTCCATTGCGATTTCGTACACGATCGTTGACTTGCCGATTGCCGTGACTTTCGATTGCTAGTACTTCACCCTAGTACTACTTCTTCCAGTACTTCAAACGAATCATTAATCTTTTCCTCCCATCGTGTCCCTTTGACTCTAGTTCAAAATGGAATGTTTAAATATTGTATAGAATGGTTAAATTTGAGAACGTTCTACATTATATAAGCGAATCATAATATCAAAAATGATTTCATATAGTTGACTTCGGCAGTGTATGAAAGCACGAGTTAGCAAGGTCCCAAAAAACTACACTAGATAACCAGCTATTATTAGAGCTAAGAGATTAACTATAATTCCTAGTTTATGATAAAGATTCACTAAAAGTTCGAGCCATTAAGTTTAAATTCCATGTGTTTATGATGACATTTGTATAATCGCAAGTAGTTGAGCTTTATGCAGAAGGCGTAAAGCAGAATCAAGACATAAATTGTTAGATGATATGAAATTTATATAGATCTTGTCGAGATTGTTATCAGCCATGTTTACCTTGTTCGATGTCCAGATTGACTAAAAACAAAAAACTCAATCTATGCATAAAATCACATTTTTGTTAGGGTTGAATTAAATCAACCCTCTATTGAACTTACCTTATTTATTAGGTCAAATATCTTTCGAAACCTTGCTGAGAAGTGCACAAAACCCATAAACAAACCCTAATATTGACAACTTCATTGCAAGTCTCATAAATAGGGAATTAAATAGCAAAATAGAATCTATGTTTGAACATGCCTCGGTGTGATAGGGATAGAGAACGTGTGATATTAGACAACACTCGAAAGTATCTTCGACATTTTTCAATGTTGTTTTGTGCTAATAATCATGCGTTTAACATTTATGAAGAGCTGGTTTTAATCATTCTTCAAGACATCTCTCAGTGTATTTACTATCAGACATCCCTAGCAGAAATAAATTCACAAAATCATCGACTTCTTTTCAGGAGACAAAGATCACTAAAATTGTATAATCTTTTATCTCTTGCTACTATTATATATTACACGCATAGATAAGAAGAAAAAAGAAGATAATAGCTAGACATTCATCGCCGGGGCATTTTCTTACACCTATATTGGATTAATCGGCTTAGTTACCATGTATAGACACTCGACAGTCCTATACCTTCGTTTCTTCACGATGATCTTCTCTCGAGTTTCATCAAAGTCATTCGCTGTCTTTCTCTTCTTTGCTATTACATTCCTCTTCTGACTACTATGATGATCATTAGTATCTTCTATTTCTCCAAATAAATGCTTGAGCAGTCTTGCAAGGTTTAACTGAATATCGTCAGACACTGAAGATGACGATGAGTTATAACATTGATGAGTTTCCATCATTAATGTCGTGATTATAGAGTAATTTTGTGTGTATATGTGTTTTAAAATTTAAGAGGGTTTTAAATGTAAGAGAATTAACGTGTTGTGGAAACGCAAGTCTGAGCTCAGACAAGAAACCTTCCTGTAAGTTTCACGGGAAGATGATAAGAAATACTCGTCTTTTGAAAAACATATAGATGTATATACATATATATACATACTAAATATACACATACACACAATATAATAATAAATCCGTGTGAACTGACTGAGACGGCTGATTCAAGCAAATATCGGGGGTATTGCGTATGCTTGATCGCTTCTATTGTTTAAGTCAATATTGGGTTCTCTCGGAATATTTTATATATATATATATATATATATATATATATGTATATGATAGATGAAAAAGTTATCCATAAGTCATTTATTAGGAAAATAAACAGTAGTTAAGATAGCAGTCAATAGTGAAATAGTAAAAGGACTTTCTTCAATGAAATTGTAACATTACGCAATTCGATCACTTACCCTTAAAGAACTTTTTTTTCTTACAATGTTGAGTTACTTTTATCTAAGGAATTACCCCACCCTTCAAAAGAATTCCTTTTTTTTATTGTCAATTTGACAAAAGGTTCAACTCCAAGCATACCCTGCCTTTTTTCCTGATCAATAAAATACAGTATTATGGTTCCCTCATGATTAATGTGTTAACTATGGTTAAATGTATCTCGTATGTTAGTTTTGCATACGCGGAAAGTCTTATAAACATCAAAGACTTATCATATAGACTTTCTCTTAGTTGACTTGGTATAATATGCTTACATAAGAATTCCATCATATATGTTACCTGCTTTAGTCATGGTCTCAAGACTAGGTCAATTTTTATGAAAATTTCCTCGCAATAAAAGAATATATTATTCAATGGCGGTATGAATATATTGTCTGACGCTAGTATTTGTCTAATGTGGTAAGAATAATACTCTATATAATTAAATGGCGGTATGCTCATATTATAGTGGAAGTAAACATAAATTTTTGTAACGTGCTAGTGAGCTTACTAGGCTGGACCAAATTGTATTGGCCTCAATATCTTCAACCATATCTTATATGTCCGACGAAAATCTTTGTCCTAAATTCCTATGTTCATATTGGTCTAATCTTTACATAAAACGAACAAGAAAAACATAGGTTAGGGGGTAGACAGAAAGAACTTAGGCATATTTAACCTTACAAAACCAGAAAGTTCGAACGAAATTCATCGCCAACAAGAACTTGAAGTCCACGGTTCAAGTCCCGGCAATGGAACTTTTCTTTTATTTTTTTTTGCCACCAAAATGTTATATTAAAATGAATCACTGATTTCCGACGGTATAAGCAGCACTAGTACTTTTGCACACCCATATGTCTGTGTTATATTTATTAGTTATAAGGTAATATTTTACTAGAAAATTGGAAAAATAAGAAGTTATGTAGTGGGTGGTTTTTTTATTGATTGTTATTTTACGACGGACAATACGGTTTAACTTAGGCACTGAGCCTTAATAAAAGAGCATCGATATATAACAAATAAACGATAAAATTAAGGGTATATTTGGGTTCAGGCCCTAATAAGCAATTTTCAATATAGTTCAGGCCCCATAACGTTTTAATTCAGGCTGAAGGACCTAAGTACCAAAAACATAAGTTTGAAGGACCCATGCGACATAAAATGACAAATCTGTCCTTCATAGTTGGCAAAAATTACAGCCATTTGCCATCGTCTCTATCGTTCGATTTTGGGTGTGTGCGAGGACTCTACAACAGACCGAAATGTCGTTGTTCAGGTGCATAAAAGATGGGATCGACTTTGTTTCCGCATGGGTAGTTGTAATAAAAGAATAATTTAGCGTGTAAGAAGAAATAATTTCGAAATTCCTCTTCGAGAAAACGAGAGTATAAAAGGACCAAGTATCGAATTTAATGGCCGATTATGACGAAACTGAGTGAATTTGATAATGGGTCTTAATAATGAACGAGAATTATTGAGTTTACGAAAGAATTGGTGAAGAATTTTGAATCAAAATTTTGTTATGCGACGTATATTGAAGATTTCTTGAAGACGATATCTGGGTAACAATTAATGCAATTAAAGTAACCAATATAGCGTAACTAGTAACATATATGTCTAACTCAGTAACAAATATAACAAACGTAGTAACAGTTATCATCGAAAAAAGTAACAATTGTAGATTAATAATTCTTTGTTACGAAAATCACAATTGACTCTAAAAAAAGGTGAAAGTCGCAGAAACGTCGTCGTTATTGACAGAATTAGGTTAATTAAGTTTATACCGAACAGAAAATCTAGTGTTTGAATCTCAGCTTTAATTGTTGTACTTGAGAAATAGTCACCCTAATCTCATGTTACTGAACACTCCCTGGTAACAAAATATTAATATTTTATAACAACTATACACTGATCTAATACCAAATCGCTAAAGGCAGTAACTAAACAGTTAATTCAAATAACAAATTATTAGGTAAAAATAACAAATTTGGAAAATGATTATTTTAACAATAAATTCGATTTGTAACAAATAATTCCAAGTAACGAATGGGGTTGTATTAGTGACAATAATTCCCAAATCGGTAACCCTAATCGACCAAACGCACGAGCAGCGACGACGAGCCGGCGACGACCACCAGCATCGACGACGAGCAACGACGACCTAGAGAATCTAGCCATCCCCAAAACTATTCAGAGAAAGCACCGACGAAGACAATGGCGAAGAAATCGAAGCAAACAGCGAGCGATCCGACGAGCTGCGACGACGAGCAGCGACCACCACGAGCTGCGAGCAATCCGACGACGACAAAGGCGAAGAAATCGACGAAAACAGCGACGAAGGAGGCGAAAATGTCGAAGCAGCGAGCTATCCCACGACCCCGATGTCAACGAAGGTATTTCGTCGAAACTGTCCAGCCGATTTATGACATGGCAAGCGCCGAGCATAAGAAGGCAGTTCGAAGGACGCCATTTGCTGATTTCCTTCGTATCGTCCCGTGCGAGATCGGAAGCCATAGGCTCGTGGCTGTGATGAGACGATTTACCCCGGACGGTAAATTTTTCAGATTCGGGCATGATAACCTAGTTCCGTTTTCTGTTTCTGAGTTTTCTGTGTTTATGGGGTTGAGGGCGAATGGGATGTTTGTTGACCTGAATTATAAACCCGTGGTGAAGGATGTTGATTTTATGAAGAGGTGTTTTCCCGGTATATCTCGACTGTTTCGAGATGATGTTCTTGTTAAAATGAAGGAATTATCAAAGTTGGGGGATAGGACTAGTTTAGAAGATTTTAGTCGTATGTATGTTTTGTTAGTCTTTATTTGTGTTTTATTCCCAACGTCGAACTATTGCTTCCCATCATTTGTATTGGAGTACGTGGATCGTCTGGATGAGGTGAAGGATTATGCCTGGGGTAAGGCAGTCCATTCATTCCTCTTGAAATCAATCTTGCAAAATCCACAGTACGTTGAAGGGTGCACCCTCGGATTATTGGTAAGTCATTCGTTTGTACTTTCACGCTTGTTCTTCATTTGTGAGTTTTTCACGTTTGCACGTTGTGCCTATAAATGCCAGGTTTGGGTTTATGAGCACGCTCCTCGGTTGGGTAAAGCTCTTTCGATTACGGGCATGCCTCGTTTCACGAGGTGGCGGCCATCCGAGCAAGATATGGAGCAAGCTATTGAGGCTTTGAACGAAGATGAGGTGGCAAACCCAATATATGTTTGGCGGAACGAGTACGAGGCGTTCTGCGCATTGCCCGACAATGTAAGGATCCCGACTTTCGAGGGGACGGAGAAGAAGTCTACCGAGGAGAAACCTCACACATCTAAAGAAGAAGCCAAGGAGAAGGCTGTTGGACGCGAGGATGCTCCTATGGAGAAAGTCGACGAGAAAACTATTTTTGATGAGGATGGTAAGAGTGACATGTGGACTGAGAAAGCTGAGGTGGTGGAGGATATGGAAGTTGAGAAGCCCGCTGAAGGGCAAGTGGCTGAGAAGCCCGCTGAAGGGGTGGTGGCTGAGAAGCCCGCTGATGCGGTGGTGGCTGAGAAGCCCGCTGATGCGGTGGTGGCTGAGGTTCAATCTGTTGATGTGGTGGCTGAGAAGCCCGCTGATGGGCAAGTGGCTGAGGTGCTAGGCAAAGCGGTGGTGGCTGAGAAGCCCGCTGAGATGCCAGGGGCTGAGGTGCCCGCTGAAGGGGTGGTGGCTGAGAAGCCCGCTGAAGGGCAAGTGGCTGAGGTGCTAGGCGAAGATGTGGTGGCTGAGAAGCCCGCTGAAGGGCAAGTGGCTGAGGTGCTAGGCGAAGCGGTGGTGGCTGAGAAGCCCGCTGAGATGCCGCGGGAGCAACCTGCTGTCGAGGTTGATGCAACTGTACAATCTGTGGTTCAGCAAATATTGAAATCGTTCACGATTGACACAGTTGATCAAGAATATAAACAATATGTTGCGGCGAAGGATGCTCTTGAGGCCGGATCAATTGCAAGCACCGTCATGGGAAGGGATAATACCAAAAAGAAGAAGCTGGCCGACTTCGTAACGCCTCCAGGGAGCACACCGCCAGTGAAGAAGCAGCGCAAGGGTGCAAAGGGCGCAACAAAGGAGGCACCGATCGAGGTCGTGTCGGGTATACGGGTGGATCCTCCGGCAGAACTGTACAAAGGCACGCTCGATAGAGATTTTGAGGGAAAGGCATCCCTATCCCCCAAGCAGAAAGAGGTGGTAGACTGCTTCATTGCAAACGCCAACTTCAAGTAAGTTGTTTGATTATGTTTTATATGGTGGTGTTATTATATTTATTTTTGAATTCCTTGTAAATGTAGTTCCGTTGTATGGGAGGACAACATCCACCGTGTGCACGGGTTTCATTTGGTGGAAATGGTGAAGGAGAATGCGTCCGATGTGATAGATGCATGGTTTAAATACCTGATGGCGATGGATCCCGACTCCGGCACGTACTTCCTTCCTTCCTATGTTTCGGTGAGTATTGATTTCTTCGAATATCGTGTCTTAAAATTTGTCGACTTACGTTGAACTTTGATTAATTCTCAGCAAAATGTCGAAGCTATATTGTCAAGACCGGGGAGGCGTATCCAGGTATGAAACAAAAGGGGCATGGAGACATTGTTGGAAAAATTGTCTCCCATTACCAAGACACAGTTAGAGCATTTTCGGGCGAAAGTACAGTCCGAATGCAAGTTTGTTGCGCTACCATTGAACAATCACAATCATTGGCATCTGCTTGTACTCGATGTCGAAAATAGGAGTTGGCAGCATTATAATTCAATGAGAGGGCCAACAGGAACTGCTGTTGCAAACCGTTGTGTAAGTAAGATTTGCATGGCAATTGGGTGGTCTGTTATGTGAGTTGAAAGTGATGCATTGATTATTATGTTACAGGCGCTTGCATTGGATATTATATTAACACGTGGGGTATTGAAGCACGTGGGGTTGGATATGAAGTTTGCTTCAACTGCCCTGTCTAAGATTTGTCGCCAGCAAGCCGAGGATAGCTTGGATTGTGGCCCGTGGGTGTGTATGTTTGGGTACGCATTGTTGAAAGATGATGTTGGTACATGGGATGAAATCAACAGGACCGGCGACATCAAATCATATCGGGCGCAGATCTTAGCTGGTTTGTTAGAATTTGCTGCTATGTGTGTCTGAGATGTGCTTAGAAAGTTTGTTTTGAACAAAAACTAGCTTATGTTGCTGACAATGTGTGCATGTTTCCGGTAGAATCGTCATATTTTCTGCAGTAACAGTTCAAAGTATATCTAGTAACAAATTAACAAGATTAATAACCATTAGCAAGTACTTGGGTAACAGAACATTACGTGACAAGTAACAGATAACGCTGTTGCAGTAACAACTTAATATGTAATTAGATTCGTTTATTGTTTTCAAACTTTATACACTAAACACGCTAAAATCGCTATAACAGGTAAATTCACGAAGTTTTATATAAAAATATGTTAGTTTGTGCTTACGAGTTCCGTGGAGTTTTTGTTGGTATTGACGAAGTTGAAGTATAGTGTGAAAACAAGTACCACTCATCTTGAGAGGATGGTCATCCATGGACGAATTGATCCTACGTACAAGAACTGGGTACATACGATCTATTACTGATAATTTTACAGTACAAATGGTCGACCTAACATAATTGGTTCATCAATGTTAGGGACATATTCAATTAATCTTAAACGTAAACCTCGTGTCTTTACTGATTTCATGGAGTAACAGTTCAACGTATAAAAAGTAACAAATTACCAAGAATAATAACAACGATCTTATAACACGGTAACAGAACAATGCATATCGAGTAACGGATAACGCTGTTACAATAACAATTTAACGTGTAATCACTGGCGTACTTAGAGTTTTTCCCGCCCAAAATTCATCTCATGATGGTTGTCCCGCCAGAATCTTCAATGCTGATTTAGTAACAAGAAAAGGCATCATAGTAACAGATATTCTAAGTACTAGTAACGGAACCTGAAATTTTTACAGATGGCGCCAATGCGAAAAAAATACACCACAATTTCCTCTAAACCCTATTTCAACAACGTAAATCATCTATCTTCTTCATTTACTGCCTTTGACAGTATCCATGGTCCCCACAATGTCAACAATACAAGATTCGATTCTTGCTCTGTGTGCTTATAAAAGCGAATTTTTTTTGTTGGAGGTAAGAGAAACATCATCTTTAACAGACCTCTTATTACTAGTTAGCCAACGTTTCTCAGACGTCGATAGTAGCTCCATCTCCTTGAGATACAAATCACCTCTTAACAACACCACAATGCAATTGCTCATGGACCATGATGTGAAGTTCATGGTGAGGTTGCATCACGAGCTAAAATTGAAGGTCATAGACATTATTGCAATTGAACACGGGAATACAACTGAAGATATGCCATCTCAGGTCGGGCAATCTCAAGCTGAATGTCGAGCTCTGGCCAACGGGAACTCAGTCGACTTTTGGATTCGGTGCATTGAGGGTGAAGGGCAAGTCTTTGAGGGTGCTAATGAGTTTCGAAGCAAGCTTAAAAGGCATGCCGTTGCGAGCAGAAAGTCTTTCAAGTATATAAAAAATGACGTTAAGAAGATCATCGTAGTATGCAACGTAGAAGGATGTAGATGGAGGATATACGCAGCTCACCGGCAATGTGATGGTCTGTTTAGCATAAAAAATTGCAACCTCAACCACACTTGCGGAGAATCCAGTTTACTAATGAGAGACCACCCAAAAGCCGATGCAAAATTGGTTGCGGAGTTGGTTCAGCCGAAGCTGAGCACAGAGCCTCTCTACAAGCCACGCACTATGAAGAATGATATGTTGCGGGAATACGGGGTTGAAATACCATATCACCGAGCTTGGTCAGCGAAAGAAATAGCGTTGAAAAATATTCATGGGATTCAAAGAGGTTCATATGATAAATTAAGGTGGTATTGCAGTGCTGTGCTTCGAACAAATCCAGGTTCATTTGCGGATTGTGAACTTCATCCTGAAACAAACAAATTTAAGAAAATGTTTGTGAGTTTCAATGCGTGTATAATTGGGTTTATAAGGGGTTGTAGACCACTACTCTTCCTTGATGGTACACAAATCAAGAATAAGCACAGAGGGTGCTTACTTACTGCTGTGTCAAAAGATGGAAATGATGGATTGTTTACTGTGGCTTTCGCAGGTTTTGTTATTTTCTTAGAATAATTTGTTATTTTCGTAGCTTATTTGTTATTATCTATTCATAATTTGTTATTGGACAGTGACTGATGCAGAAACATCACCTAACTGGGAGTGGTTTCTTTTGAAACTGAGGCATCTCTTGTCCTATTATGGAAGAGACAACTTCGGAGATTATACATTTTTTTCCGACCGGCATGAAGGATTGGTTCAAGGCGTTCCCTCGGTATTTCCAGGGTCTCACCATGCATATTGTTTAAGGCATGTCATTGACAATTTCAAGACTGAGGTACATTATCATGTATTGTTATTTATAGACTCATTTCAGTTAAAATGTTAGTGATGCATTGTTATGACAGACGAGGTTTTTGTTTTCCTTCGCTATCTGTACAGGTATTGCGAAAGTACCCATATAAGAACAAGAAAGTTGGACAACAAAGTTCAAGAAGGCAGCTTACTCTCCTTACTTGGAGGATTTCAGAACATTTCTTACGGAGGTTCAAACGGCATTTCCCGGACACTCAAACTTCATAGGAAAGACGAATCCTAATTGTTGGGCTAACTCCTTATTTCGTGGCCGATGATGGGGCATAATTGACAACAACATTGCAGAAAGTTGGAATAGTTGGGTTCGTGAGGCTAGGGCGCTACCTATTGTTAGTTTGGTCGACGAGATAAGACGGAAGACAATGATCATGATGAACGACAAATGCACGGAAGCACACAAACAGCTCAGCCGTTTGTGTACGAAGCCTGAGAACAAACTGAAATTAAGCATCGATGAATCTCAAACATTGGAGGTCGATAGGTCTGGTGGATGGTAGTTCGAGGTTTCAGAAAAGGGGATCAAATATGCCGTTTGTTTAAACAATAAGAGATGTTCTTGCCGACACTTGGATCTACAGGGGCTTCCGTGTAAGCATGCATGCGCATGCATTCTTTCAATGGGCCTTTCTCCATATGACTTCTGCGACAGCTATTACAGTTTGGCGAAATACCGGGAGGCATACCAGGGTTCTATAAATCCAATTCCTTCTAATTTGCAATTGAAGATCCTATACCCGAAGACGTCGTGGAACCAGACGTTCAAAGATCCCCAGGCCGTCCACGATCTAAAAGAATTCCTTCACAAATTCAAGACACTCGTCCACTCAAATGTGGAAGATGTAAAAGGGTCGGGCACTATCGCCGAACAAGAAGCAATTTAACGTTTGCAGTATTCTTTTTGTCTTTTGTTGGCCAATCTGATATCAATTTGTCCTTTTTCTCTAATTGATATCAATTGGTAAGTTTTTGGCTACTCGTTGTGTACGTATTGGATGTTTCTGTGGATTATAACACATTACGTGCACAGAGTAACATTTCTTTCATATCTGGTAACAATTTCGTACAGCATAGTAACGGATGTGAAACCACTAGTAACGATATTGATACTAACAGTAACAGATTTGGTACCCGGAGTAACAGTTTGGACACAGTATAAATATACCCAAATTATTGGGATCTCCCGTATTTTCGCGAAATTAAAATCCGAAAGTCGGACGAACGAGCAAATAATGTGCACCATGGAGCTGCCCATACTAAAGGTACTTCGAATTTATACATATTAGATGTAATCGTTGCCAAAAACGGCTTTGATTTCGTCATATTTTCGCTAATTACAACCCTACACATGGTAACATTTAGTAAAAGTTAAATAACGGATATGGCGTTCCAATTAACGAATCATGTGGACTGAGTAACATATTTGGTACTACCGTATTATGGGGGTCGACCGTATTTTCGCTAAATTGAAAGATGAACATCGGACGAACGAGGAAACAATGTGTCGCGCCGAGATTCCCATACTATGGGTTCTTCGAATTTATACATATTAGATGTAATTGTTGACAAAAACGGCTTTGATTTCATCTTATTTTCGCAAGTTAGAATCCTAGACGCAGTAACAATTAAATGCTGTTAAATAACGGATTTGGCGAAAACAGTAACGAGTTTGTGAATTGAGTAACAACATTTATACTACAAGTAACAGTTTGGACAGTATAAATATTCCCATTAATGTGGTCGACCGTATTTCCGCGAAATTAAGAGATGAACGTCGGACGAACGACCAAACAATGTGCAGCACCGACCTTTCCATACTATGGGTACTTCGAATTTATACATAGTAGATGTAATCGTTGCCAAAAAACGGCTTTGATTTCATCTTATTTTCACAAATTAGAACACGATACATGGTAACAATTAAGTTTAGTTGCAATAACTGTTTTGAGAGACATAGTAACGATACTGGCACAACAGGTAACAAATTTGACATGCTAGTAACAGTCTGGATACAGTAAAAATATACCCAAAATCGGGGTCGACCGTATTTTCTCTAAATTGAAAGATGAAAGTCGATCGAACGAGCAAACAATGAACCGAATCGAGCTAGACATAATATGGGTACTTCGAATTTGTACATATTAGAAGTAATCGGTGCCAAAAAAGGCTTTGATTTCAACCTATTTTCGCATATTAGAACCCTAAATAGAAAGATAAAAACTCATACAAATCTCACATCTTGCTGCATCAATACCACTATACATCCTACATTACACGCCGAAATTGGTTGGTTAGTGGGCATTCGAAAATTCGGACCTCGATTCACTGCAAAACGAGAATCGTAAAATAAATACTCAGTCGATAACAATTTTCTTCACCAAAGTAACAGATAAAGTATGAAAAATAACATTTCGCTGGACTTTTATAACAATATAGCAAAAAGCATAACAGAAAGTCGACGAAAAATAACTATTAGTTCGGTATGTAAGGATGGGTATTTTCGTCAATACATATTTTTCGTCCTTATCTGTGCCATTTTCAATAAAGTTGGTCCTTTAAACTATTCTTGACTCTGACAGGGACTGAACCCTTTAGGAAACTTCTGACTGGGGCCTGACTGCAAATTTCCCCTAAAATTAATCATATATAATACACAAGCATGCGTACGTCAACAACAAAAAGAAACATTATTACCCCCATTACAACTTTGTTGATTCCTTCACAATCACACGTAGAGTTGTCAAACGGGCAGGCCCGTCGAAAATAATATATTATATAAATATATTAATTAATAAGATTTATAAATAAATTATATTGATTTTGATAAAAATAAATAATTAATATTAAAAGGTTGATTGAATTAGATGTATTTTTCAAGTTGAATTATTTAATTTTTTAATTTTTCCTATTTTATATTATTTTTTTCTATTTTTATTATTTTTTCTCATTTTTCCTATTTTTTATTTTTCTTTTTTTAAAATTTTTTTCAAAGATTGGCGGTCTAAGCCCGCCAGGCCCGCTATCCGCCCGCAGGCGGGGCGGGCCTTCATTTTCCAGGCCCGCCAGTAGGCGGGCTTGCCCACACCCGCCCCGCCGACTCGTTTTGACATCTCTAATCACACGTTTCCTTTTCCGTAAAAATTTCACTATTCTTGACTTTTGAGTATGCTTTAGGTGTACTTCATTATTGATAAAATTTAAATAGTCATTCCGTTAAGTTTTCTAGCATTCTTCATCAAATTGGTATCTTGTTATTTTTTTCTGCCTTTTTTTGGTGGTTTGAATTGAGCGTTATATATTCATAACTAATAATTGGCAGGAATTATTCTGCTCTACCTCTATAGACGATAGTCGATAGCTGCCGTACTTTTTCATAACATTGACATTTGAAACTATTATTCAATGACTTTATTATTTATTAGTATCATAAAAAATCAGACCCATCACCATATATTCAAAATAGGAAAAAAAAAACAAAGACAAAAAGCAAACCTAATGATCTCCACACTTGCCATTTGCCTTAATCTCCGCCGGAATTTGAACAGTCGCTATCATTACGTCGTCATCGACATCCTTAATCTTCTTCTCCTTCCCTTCGATCACCCTCTTTCTCAGAAACTCCACCAACCCTCTCAGAGAAACGTCGGCGTCTTCGTCCTTCAACAGCTGCTCCGCCACCTCCGCCGGCGTAGCCCTCGCCGTCCTAAACAAACCCTCAATCTCTCCGAACAGGGAATGCCCTTCGATCCCAAGGTAGTTGCGAGCCAAAGTCTTAAACCCAGAAAAAACGCAGTACGACATATGAACGTGAACGTCCATCCGACCCGGCCGGAGCAGGGCCGGGTCGAGTTTCTCGGCGTGGTTCGTCGTGAAGATGATTATCCTCTCGTCGCCGCAGCTCGACCACAGTCCGTCGATGAAGTTCAAAAGCCCAGACAAAGTCACCTTCTTGTTCTTATTACCATTATTATCTCCCTCGCCGTAATAATCATCGTCGTCGTCTTCACCATCTCTTCTTCCCCTACTGTTCATCAAATCCACGGAGGTGCAATCGATGTCTTCGATGACCAAAATCGAACGATTCTCAGTGGCTAGCAGCACTTTCCTCAGATCTGAGTTCCTCCTAAGCTCAGTCAGCTCAAGATCGTAGACGTCGAAGTTGAGCTTGTTGGCTATGGCGGCGATTAAGCTGGATTTCCCAGTTCCCGGCGGTCCGTACAGTAAATACCCTCTCTTCCACGCCTTTCCCACCTTTCTGTAATAATCCCTTCTTCCCATGAACCTCTCAAGATCCTCCAAGATTCTGCCTTTTTCGCCATCGTCCATGGCCAGCGTATCGAATGTCGAGGGATGCTTGAAAGTCACGGCCTGCCATATTTCGTTGAGGTTGAAGATCTTATTATGGTCGACTGTCAAAAGCTTGATTGTCCTCTTTTCGAGCTTCTTGGCCATGGCCTCCTTAGCTATGTAAGGAAGGTAAGAGTTCACCACCATTTTCTTGTTCTTGCGGTGGAAAGTGAGATGAAATGACCTAATTTCCGACCTAAAGTTGGGCTTGTTGAAATAGTTCGCCCTTGCGTTGTTCTCGGTCTTGGTGCATTTCCATACCCACTTGAGCTTCTCGCCGGAGAAGACGTCGGCGATTTCCTCGTCCTTTTCAACGGCGATTTTGTAGTGCTTTTCGTTTTTCTGGCTTGCTTATCTTGAAACGCTTCGTTTTAGGGTTTTCTTTGGAGCCGAGGTAGACTTGGGCTGCTTCGTAGATTTCGTTGGTTGCTAAGCCGTCGAACTCGTCGATGACGAGGGTCATCTCGCCGGAGAAACCGCCGGAGAAGAAAGTTCTAACGGCGGAGAAGAGGTAGTCTTGGAATTCCGCCGGCAGTAAGTCTCTGGCGAGGGTGCGCGCAACCATGGCCGTGGTGGCGACGGTGCCCACCAGTTGGAGGACGGTTTTGGCGGTTGACGGCATTTTTCTTTCTTTATTCATCTTTTTGTTAGATTTGTGGTTTTCAGAGTGGGTTTTGGGATATATGGCGATGGCTATCGTTGTTTGCTTTTATTGTGATTGGAAGATAACATTCTTTGAACGGCTTTTCGAAGTGAAGGGTTTTTATGGTGATTTCACTGGGACAAATTTCATTAATGAGAATTATTAATATTTTCAGTTTAAAAGAGAAACTTTTGTAATTTAACTGAATCAAATGAGAATAGCTATTTTTTAATTAATATTGATCAATTTTATTTGTTTTAATTTCGATGTGACACGGTGGAGTAGAAAAGTTTATAAATATTTTATAATTTTAATATTTTAGCAAATCAACATTGATAAGATGTATTTTATTACTTTTATATTAAGGGGTTACTATAGTTAAATACCCATTACTATAAAGGGGCAACCTCAATTAAATCCCTCTTTGTAAACTTTTCATCAACTAACTCCCCATCTCATTTAATTTATTATTAAACTCCCTAATTCAAAACATTCATACACAACACTACCCATTTTACTGAATGGACGAATTTGCCCCTCATTTATAATTTTTAAATCTTTTCTTCTCCAATTCAATTGACGACACGCACTTTGCCCAACGTTCTCAGAACCGTCACCCTGTTTTTCTCCCCTTCGTCTTCAGCTCCTCGCCGGAAAAGCTCCTAGCCTATCCAATCACAGTGGGTCTCTCGGTCCAGGTAAGCTTAGGTAAGTTTTCTGTTTTTTTTTTCCATCGATGGTTACTCGTCGAGGTTCTTGACTCGAGCATACGGACTTGAGCTCGATCGAACGGAGTTGAATCTCGACATGGGCCAAGCACAAAAGCTATTCAACCTCAAAGGGACGTCGTGCTGTGGACTTATATGGTCGATGGGTATGGCAAAGCTAGAAACCTAAAGAAAGCGAAGGAGTTATTCGATGAAATGCCTGAAAGAAACATCGTCTCATTAAGCTCGATAATGTCCGCTTTGGTCAGAGCAGGAGATTACAAGCAAGCGCTACACATCTACCGAACGATGCAAGAATCAGAGTCCTCCATTCGCAACGAGTCGATCGTCATTAGCAGGCTCACTGCGTGTGCCCATCTGTGCTCGCTTGCTCACGACCCGTCGGTCCACTCTTACTAACTTCATTTAGTTGGCAACTTCAGATAAGAGGTGATTAATTGGTACTGTTCAAGTACTGAAACATGTTTTCTAATAACTGTTCAAGTGTTGAAACATGTTTTGGTACTACAAAAAAACGAATATAGGTACTGTAAAAAACCAACATAGGTACTGTAATCCTTTATCTTTCGGTGCTAATGCAGTTTTTATGATTCAGTGGGTTTACTGTATATATTGTCATCATGTTGTAATACTGTATTTTTTGGTACTACAAACGTCCACATGTTGGTACTGCAAATGATATTGGCACCACAAATTAGAGCTAGCGTATTTCGACGCCGTTCGACCGGTACGTAAAAGATACTACAAATTACCTACGAAGGGTACTACAACATAGACATTTATGGTACTACAAACAACCATGTTGTGGTACTGCAAACGTGTATATATTGGTACTACAAATTAGAGAGCGTATTTCAACGTCGTTGAGATTATTTTTTGGTCCGTGAGTACATACCATGGTTAAATATACTAAGTGATCGTTTGGTATTACAATAGCCTAAGTTATGGTACTGCAATCATCCACATGCTGGTACTTCAAATGTCTATCTATTGGTACCACAAATCAGAGCTAGCATATTTCGACCCCGTTCGCCCAATACGTAAAAGATATTACAAACTACCAACCAAGGGTACTTCAATAGAGACGTTTATGGTACTGCAAAGAACCTTGTTGTGGTACTGCAGACGTGTATATATTGGTACTACAAATTAGAGAGCGTATTTCGACGTCACCATGTGCTTACTTTTTATTATGTGCCGTATTTTGGAAGTTAACATGCCTTATTTGCACAAACATCTACGTGTTTTCGATAATTAAAAACCCAGTACGACAAAGATACTACAAGTAACCTATGGATGGTACTACACAAGCATATATTATGGTACTACGTGAAAGATACTACAAACAACCTACAGATGGTACTGTGATAGCATATGTTATGGTACTGCAGTAGTCCATATATAGGTACTACAAAAGTATTTACATTGGTACCACGATTAGAGGGCGTATTTCGGCGTGTTTTCGACAACTGGGGGTATGACAAAGATACTACAAACAACCTACCAGTGGTACTACAGTTGCATAAGTCATGGTACTGCAATCATCCAGATGTTGGTACTTCAAATGTGTTTATATTGGTACCACAATTAGAGCTATGGTATTTTGGTGCAAAAGTCCACACATGGGTACTGCAAATGTGTTTAAATTGGTACCGCAAATTAGTTTTGACGTAGTTCGACGCCGTTTGCCCGGTACATAAAAGATACTACAAACAACCTACAGATGATACTACGATAGCATATGTAATGGTACTGCAGAAGTCCATATATAGGTACTACAAAAGTATTTAAATTGGTACCACAAATTAGATGACGTATTTCGACGTTGTTCGGGTTATTTTTAGGTCCGTGAGTACGTTTAATACACTAAGATGATCATTTTGTATCATAATTGGCGGGTTAACATTTAGAATCAAGGATTATTACATTGACATGCCGACTTTCCTTCTACTTAAATGATGCTAGTTACAATATCTTACTACATAGTGAAGATTTTTCGTATGTTAGAAGTTAGTGTCTATGTTTTATGTTGCCATATGTTAATTTTGTTACTTGCCACATTATGTAAGCTCTCAGGAGTTATTGCTCAAGAATCTACGTGATTTCGACCATCAAACGAATGGTATGGGGAAGGTACTACAAACAACCGATGGACGGTACTACAATAGCATAAGTTGTGATACTATAATAGTCCACACATGGGTACTGCAAATGTGTTTAAATTGGTACCGCAAATTAGTTTTGATGTAGTTCGACGCCGTTTGTCCGGTACATAAAAGATACTACAAACAACCTACAGATGATACTACGATAGCATATGTAATGGTACTGCAGAAGTCCATATATAGGTGCTACAAAAGTATTTAAATTGGTACCACAAATTAGATGACGTATTTCGACTTTGTTCGGGTTATTTTTAGGTCCGTGAGTACGTTTAATACACTAAGATGATCATTTGGTATCATAATTGGCAGGTTAACATTTAGAATCAAGGATTATTACATTGAAATGCCGACTTTCCTTCTACTTAAATGATGCTAGTTACAATATCTTACTACATAGTGAAGGTTTTTCGTATGTTGGAAGTTAGTGTTTATGTTTTATGTTGTCATATGTTAATTTTTTGTTATTTGCCACATTATGTAAGCTCTCAGGCGTTAATTGCTCAAGAATCTACGTGTTTCCGACAATCAAAATAATGGTACGACGAAGGTACTACAAACACCCGATGGACGGTACTACAATAGCATAAGTTATGATACTGCAAAAGTCCACACACGGGTACCGCAAATGTGTTTAAATTGGTACCGCAAATTAGTTTTGACGTAGTTCGACGCCGTTTGCCCGGTACATAAAAGATACTACAAACAACCTACAGATGATACTACGATAGCATATGTAATGGTACTGCAGAAGTCCATATATAGGTACTACAAAAGTATTTAAATTGGTACCACAAATTAGATGACGTATTTCGACGTTGTTAGGGTTATTTTTAGGTCCGTGAGTACGTTTAGTACACTAAGATGATCATTTGGTATCATAATTGGCGGGTTAACATTTAGAATTAAGGATTATTACATTGAAATGCCGACTTTCCTTCTACTTAAATGATGCTAGTTACAATATCTTACTACATATGTTGTCATATGTTAATTTTTTGTTATTTGCCACATTATGTAAGCTCTCAGGCGTTAATTGCTCAAGAATCTGCGTATTTTCGACAATCCAAATAATGGTACGGCGAAGGTACTACAAACAACCTACGGATGGTACTACAATAGCATAAGTAACGGTACCCCAAGTTCATATGTAGGTACCACAAACGTGTTTATATTGGTACCACAAATAAGTTTTGGAGTATTTCAACGCCGTTCGCCCGGTACGTAAAAGATACTACAAACAACCTAGAGATGGTACTGCGATAATATATGTTATGGTACTGCAGAAGTCCACATATAGGTACTACAAAAGTGTTTAAATTGGTACCACAAATTAGATGACGTATTTTGACGTTGTTCGGGTTATTTTTAGGTCTGTGAGTACGTTACCATGGCTAAATATAGTAAGATGATCATTTGGTATCATAATTGGCGGGTTAATATTTAGAATCAAGGATTATTACATTGAAATGCCAACTTTCCTTCCACTTAAATGATGCTAGTTACAATATCTTACTACATAGCGAAGATTTTTCGTATGTTGGAAGTTAGTGTTTATGTTTTATGTT
The DNA here is from genome assembly GCA_027422505.1 of Craterostigma plantagineum. Lineage (NCBI taxonomy): Eukaryota > Viridiplantae > Streptophyta > Magnoliopsida > Lamiales > Linderniaceae > Craterostigma > Craterostigma plantagineum. The sequence goes on along the minus strand of JAPQWV010002981.1, from coordinate 21,738 downwards.
GGCATATGTTAATTTTTTGTTATTTGCCACATTATGTAAGCTCTCAGGCGTAATTGCTCAAGAATCTACCTGTTTTCGACAATCAAAATAATGGTACGACGAAGGTACTACAAACAACCTACGGATGGTACTACAATAGCATAAGTAACGGTACCACAAAAGTTCATATGTAGGTACCACAAACGTATTTATATTGGTACCACAAATTAGTTTTGGAGTATTTTAACGCCGTTCACCCGGTACGTAAAAGATACTACAAACACCTACAGATGGTATTGCGATAGCATATGTCATGGTACTGCAGAAGTCCATATATAGGTACTACAAAAGTGTTTACATTGGTACCACAAATTAGAGGGCGTATTTCGACGTGTTTTCGACAATCAACCGAGGGGTACAACAAAGATACTACAAATAACCTACGGAGGGTACTACAATAGCATAAGTTATGATACTGCAATCATCCACATGTTGGTACTTCAAATGTCTTTATATTGGTACCATAAATCAGAGCTAGCGTATCGCCGTTCGCCCAATACGTAAAGATACTACAAATTACCAACGAAGGGCACTGCAATTGAGACGTTTATGTTACTGCAAAAAACCATGTTGTGGTACTGCAAACGTATGTTTATTTTTTATTATGTGCCGTATTTTGAAAGTTCTCATGCCTTATTTGCACAATAATCTACGTGTTTTTTATTGTTAAAAATCTAGTACGAAAAAGATACTACAAGTAACCTACGAAAGGTACTGCACTAGCATATATCATGGTATTACGTACATCTGCATATTGGTACTACAAAAATCTATATATTGGTACTACAAGATTTAACGTTGCCATATATTTTATTTTCGTTATTTGCCGCACTATGTAAGCTCTAAATCCTTAATGCTCAAGATTCTACGTGTTTTCCACAACCGAACAGAAGGCACAGAAAATGTACTACAAACGACCTAATTATGGTACTACGAAAGCATATACTATGGTACTATCACGTTCCACATCTAGGTACTACAAACGTCTATGTATTGGTACCACAAATTAGATTTGGCGTATTACGAAGCCGCTCGCACGGCACGAAAAAGCTACTACAAACGACCTAATTATGGTACTACGAAACCATACACTATGGTACTGCAACCGTCCACATCTAGGTACTTCAAACATCTATGTATTGGTACCACAAATTAGATTTGGTGTATTTCCAAGCAGCTCGCACGGCATTGAAAAAGTACTACAAACGACCTAATTATGGTACTACGAAAGCATATAGTATGGTACAGCAACCGTCCACATCTAGGTACTACAAACGTGTTAGTTCAGGTACTACAAAAAACTGGAACAAAAACAGAAACAAATCAGAAAACTGAGGATCAACAGCATATCAGTCCAAAACACACATACATATCACTCAAACAGGTGGAGCATGCAACTAAGATCGTCCGTAAGTATCGTGGCAGCAAGCCACGATACAATTCAACGTCGACTTCGTCAAGATACCTCCCACGAGCCACCGGTCCGACGATGTATCGATCCATGGGCATTGCAGTATGTAACGCCGCAATCCACGCTCTCCGGATTAGAAGCTAACAGTCCCTAATTTGAATGATATCAAGTTCCCAATTCGAAAAATGAAATAATTAAACCCTAATTTTGCCATAAACCCCAAATTCGAGCCGTAATCACAAAATTAAACATAGCCCGACATTAAATCTTTCAAAAAATGCAACTATGAAAGCCCTAATCTCTACATTAACCCAAAATGCTATAAAAAACGAAAAATTAAAGTCAAAAAACGGTGTCAAGAGGCCGTTTTTACAGTATATCGTTCTTACAAGATAAAGGTGTGAAGCCCTAAGAATCTCGTTCGCTGCTCGTTGTTAAGGTGAAGCTGAGAATCGGGTGACTTCTCTGTGCTCGCTTTCGTTCTGCTTTTCGTCGTCCGTTTTGTTCGTCGTCTGTTGTTCGTCGTCGTTCTCTCTGTAAGTGAATTCACAAGGTTATTTTGGAATATTTATGTTTTACAGGGGTATATTTGTCCATTAGGTAGCTATGTGATAGATAAGTTTGAAATGGGGAGTTTAGTGATAAATGAATTGGAAGGGAGGAGTTAGTTGATGTATAGTTTGGGGTAGGGGGATTTATGTGTAGATTCACCTACTATAAATAACTTACGGGTAAGTACCTTGTCAGACATTTTTTAGTCTGAGGTACCTACTTGAGTATTTTGTCTGCTGTAATGTACCCATGGTCTTAAAAAGACCAAAATAACCTTATTTTATATTATTATATTACTTTTCATTTCTATCGTACATAAAATCCATCAAGAACATTGAAGGGTTCTTTCTGCAAAATCCACACACCGAATCCTTCCAATCATCATCCTCAAGCTGTTATATGGCTGGAAAAGGATCGAGATGGTATCTCCCACCACGACATCATCTTTTTCGGCCAAGTCACTCGAAATTTCGTCCGGATTTTGAGTTTTTTGAATTTGCAATTGAGGTTCATTTTTGGGAAAAATCTACCAATTATTCTGAGTCGTTGCAGTAATTTTCAAGCCGATGCATTCTCGTATAAGGGTGGAAAAGGTTTTTCGCAGCTCCATATTTTCTTTAACGGCCTGGTTCATTTTAGCGGTGCAAGTGGAACTATGATTAGCGTGTTTTTTTTGTTCTTCTACACATGTAGAGGTAATTAGGCATCATATTGTAAGCGACTGCGATATATTTTTGTTGGTAAACGAGGCTAATTTCTTGAAATTCTGATTTTGGTATATGACATTATATGGTACCAATTTCGTCTATTTTGTGTACCATTGGATGTGTCGTTGTAATACTTATTTGTTTCATATGTTGTACCTTATAATAACCTCTACCATTACAAGATTGAGTTACCGTATCATGGTTACACATCTAACTAGATTAGATACTACAGCCACATTAAAATGGTAGCACAACATATCTCGTTATGTACCACAACCACAATTAAATGTTACCACAACAAATGTATATTAGGTACTACAACCTCATTGACATGGTATTACAAACCCTTGTAAGAAGGTATATGCAAGATTTGTGAATCCTTTTCGCGTTTTACTCCAAACCCTTTTCATGTATTTATGTAATGTTTATTTGTTTTTACTGTGTTGATTGATCCTTGATGCATATATTGATCCCACTATGATGTTTTCTCACAATGTAATGTTGCTTGTTGTAGGTTAGGATTGAAATATGGGATCTATGAAACAAGAAACTACACTCTTGAATCTTGTGGTATAAGAGACTCACTAATACTTCATGTGGACATCATTAAAATTAGTCTTGTGGAGAGATCTCAGTTCTTTTATGCTTTTTTAGCCATGGATTCCAATGATTCCAAGCTTAGGTTGTTCGGTTTCTGAAGATTTTTAAGTAGTTATAGCATCTTTGGTTATTGATATGGTGGTTAATTTTACCGAAACGAGTTACAAATATATTATGTTGTATCTATTTACATATATATTACGTACCACACCACCTGTTTATTTGGTACGATGTATATTTTGTTGCTTGCATAATTATGGAATGATGTTCCTTACAGGTTTATTTTAGTTACTGATGGATGTATGATGCTGATAGTTTACTTATGATATGGTACGACAACATAGCTAAAATTGGTACTGTATTATACCAAGAATAGTTACTTCAAATACGATGATAAGGTACTATAACCAAACGTAAATAGTACTGCCAATAATATAATGAAAAATGTCAACCATGGAAAAGAGTTCTGACATGTTGGAGTTTATGAAAATAGGAGACTGAATTATCTGACACTAGATGACTGAAATTTCTGACATTTCGAAGTTTGTGATATGTCAGACATTAGAGAATATATCTGACCCGAGATTTCATACAAATTGCTTGATTACATATGTAAAATATTTGGTACTGTAAACAACTTATAAATAATACGATAACATAACATTAAATGATACGTCCAAATACTAATATAAGTACGTTAACTAGTTTCCGTGGGTACGACGTATTAAGGTAGGCTTTTTTCGTCACCACTCGCCTTAATGTTTTATTGAAAACTATCTTACAATAGTTTACACATAATTGGTGTCAAAATTGGTGCCTTAAACCTTAAAGCGCATAGAATAACCCATTCAAACCCCAAGTTTCATACAAAGATAATGAAACTAGCATGAACATCTTAGTACATAGTTTGGAAATTTGGTCAAATACAAATGTGCATTCAACTTTAGTTAGAATTATTTATCCTACATTTATTATTAGTATGCATTATAATACTACGTCATCCAAAACAAAATTTGTTCAATATATCAAATTATTTACGAGTTTGCAAATGATACAACAACCATGTGTTATAAGATACGTTAAGTACTCTTTATAAGATACCTTGAGTAGAAGTTTAATGATAAGCCTTATATACGTGTGAAGGTACCATATTTCTCATAAACCATATTTTGTGGTATACTGTAAGTTGCCTTATTATGATACGATAACTACTCTTTATAAGATACCTTAAGTAGATTTCCAATAGTACGGCTTATATACGTGTGCAGATACCGTATTCTCATAAACCATATCTTGTTGCGTACTGTAAGTTGCCTTATTACATAGTACGATAATTACGCTTTATAAGATACCTTAAGTAGAGGTCCAATAGTACGCCTTATATACGTGTGAAGGTACCCTATTTCTCATAAACTATATTTTGTTGTATACTGTAAGTTGCTGATTATGGTACTGTATTAAAACTTTGCTGGGTACTACAAGTTTCCAAGATATAGTACGCCATATATTGGATACCATATGGAAACAAAATAACTAAATGTCGAACAAAGAAAACATAATCCAGTCTAACAGCCAAATGACAACACCATTCGCCAACAAAAACTAGTCTAACTTCCAAAACAGAACACTGGTCTAAAACACGAAATACTATCCCACAACATTCAAAACACAAACACCACAAACACCAAATGACGCCTAGAAGAAAGCTCACATCCGTTCTGCTGAGTCTTTTTCTTTGCCTTTGATGCCATATCTGTAGAAACAAACATAAAAATAAAATTAAAGTTACAGTACCAGTTTATTCATGCATAGAGTTTCAATATACCTAGCAGAGTGTACCAACAAACCTAAACAGGGAGTATCAACGAAACCAAGAAGAGAGTATCAAAAAACCTAGACAGAGAGTACTAATAAAAGATATACATTACCAACTGAACAAGCTCATATCGTACCAAACTAAGCCAAATTCACAACCTAATCAAATCATAATCGATCTCCTACACGAAACCCACCGTTTCAAACATCAAAATGCCCACAATTCCAAACATAAACACCTACCCCCAACTTTCAGAAAATCTCCAAAAGAAAATACATAAACCTAATCGAAATCTACTGGAAACAGCAATGGACAACGAAATCGAAATAAAAATTGAAATACCTAACTAATCAAAACCTAAACCCTGAGGAGTAACAAAAAATGCGACTGAAAAATTAGAACAAAAAAACAAAAAAATACCTTCGATTTATGGACTGTAATACCTCGTTCAGAAGAAGGAAATGCTCTAAATATTGAGACAGTTGCTGTTTTTACGAGGATCCTTTCTTAAACCTTCAGTTAGGTGTCGACATAATAAGGCCAGATGGCCTTTTGGAATGGTCAAAGAAGCAACAATGTCAAAGTACTGCTGAAGACTTTGTAATGTGTTCAAATTAACAAATGAGGTAAGCACTTACCTCATTTGCTCAAGCTAGAATGCCTATAAATAGGCTATGAGAGCAAACGATGAGTGCATCCCACATATAAAATAAAAGAGAGATCAGAGAGGAGAGAAAATAGAGAGAAATAAAAAATAGAGAGTTTGTCGGGTATTTTCTCCGACTATAAAGAGAGAGTTTGAGGGTTTTCTCCTTTATAGATTGAGAGGTTGTAACTCCTATATTTTTCCTCTATAGTGGATTCTTCTTCCTTGCCCGTGGTTTTTACCCCGATTTGTTTGGGGGTTTTCCACGTTTTCTCAGTGTCCACATTTTATCTTTAATTGTTCAAATATAAGCCGCAGTATTACTCGACCGGGTCCGCTGCTACGCCAACAATTGGTATCAGAGCCTAACTTGGGTTTTATATATCTATTTATCGTATGCTCTGTGGTTGCCACTAACGTGGATCTTCCACATCAGAAAATAATAGATATTATATTGTCTTTGTTACGGTAACGATAAAGCCGGTACGAGTTCAATAATTATCTGCTGCAACCCCGTCGGAGGTATCGCTCACGACTGAGCAGAAATTATGACGGCGAAATTCGATATTGAAAAGTTCAACGGGAGAAATTTCTCACTGTGGAAATTAAAGATAAAAGCGATCTTGCGAAAAGAGGGCTGTCTGGAGGCTATCGACGGAAAACCAGCCACACTGACAGACAATAAAAAATGGAACGAGATAGACGGGAGCGCAGTCACAAATCTTCATCTGGCACTAGCAGATGAGATATTGTCCAGCGTCGAAGAAAAGAAGACGGCAAAGGAGATTTGGGACCACCTAACCAATCTATACGAGCCGACGTCGTTACACAACAAAATTTTCTTGAAGAGAAAATTGTTCACCTTGAGAATGTCTGAATCTACTTCGGTGACGGAGCATTTCAATGTCTTGAATACTCTATTTTCCCAGCTAACGTCGTTGGGGTATAAAACGGAGGATAAAGAACGTGCGGAAATTCTACTTCAAAGTCTGCCTGATTCGTATGATCAACTCATCATCAACTTAACGAACAACGCGAAAGTTCTGGTCTTCAATAACCTCGCTGCTGCTATTCTCGAAGAAGAAAATCGGCGAAAGAACAAGGAGGACCAGCAAGCCGGCGCTCAACAGGTCGAAGCTTTGACGGTGATGAGAGGGAGGTCAACGGAACGTGGTTCAAGTGGGAGTCACATTCAAGGCAGGGGAAAATCAAGAAGTAAGAAGAAGGATATGAAATGCTACCACTGTGGAAAGAAGGGTCACTTGAAGAAGGATTGTTGGAGCCTGAAGAATTCCAATCCTCAAGGAAATCTGGCAAACGCGTCAGGTGGAGACGTATTGTGTAGCGAAGCAGCTATCTCAACGGAGAGCAGGAAGTCGTACGATGAAATATGGCTTCTTGACTCGGGCGCAACTTATCATATGACCTCTCGAAGAGACTGGTTCAATCACTACGAACCTGTCTTAGGAGGATCTGTGTACAGTTGCGAAGATAATGCCCTAAAAATCGTAGGCGTTGGAACCGTGAGGTTGAAGTTGCACGACGGTACAGTTCGCACTATTCAAGGAGTGCGGCACGTGGAAGGTCTCAAGAAGAATTTATTATCTGTGGGACAGCTCGATGATCTTGGCTGTGAAATCAAAGTTCGGGGAGGAATAATGAAAATATTCCGGGGAGCACTTGTAGTAATGAAAGGTGAAAAGATTGCTGCAAATCTGTATACGCTGTTGGGAGAGACGGTGCAAGACGGGGAAGCATCTGTGGCTTCAGGAGGTTCAAGCGAAAGATCTACTATGCTGTGGCATCAGAAACTTGGCCATATGTCAGAACAAGGCATGAAAATTCTTGCGGGCCAGAATCTACTTCCGGGTCTCACGAAGGTGTCACTACCGTTCTATGAGCATTGCGTAGCAAACAAGCAGCATCGGCTACAATTCAACACATCCAATTCTAGAAGCAACAATATTCTAGAGTTGGTTCACTCTGATGTATGGCAGTCACCGATTTCATCCCGATGAGGAGGGAAGTACTTCGTGTCTTTCATCGACGATTACTCCAGGAGATGTTGGGTGTATATTATCAAGAGTAAGGGGGATGTGTTTGCAACCTTCAAGAATTTCAAGGCTCGGGTCGAACTTGATACAGGAAAGAAGATCAAGTGTTTGAGGACGGATAATGGAGGAGAATATATTGGAAGGGAATTTGATAGCTTTTGCAAAAGAGAAGGCATCAAAAGGCACTTCACTACGGCGTATACTCCACAACAAAATGGAGTGACGGAGCGGATGAACAGAACTCTATTGGAAAGAACAAGAGCCATGTTGGGAGCTGCTGGTCTGGATAAATCATACTGGGCAGAAGCAGTCAACACCGCCTGCTACGTGATCAATCGATCGCCTTCAACGGCAATTGATCAGAAAACGCCGAATGGAGATGTGGACCGGAAAGCCAGTAGATTATTCCAAACTCCATGTATTTGGAAGTCATGTGTACGTGATGTACAATGCCCAAGAAACTACGAAGCTGGATCCGAAGTCCAGAAAGTGTTTGTTCTTGGGGTATGCTGATGGTGTGAAGGGGTATCGCCTGTGGGATCCCACTGCCCACAAGGTTGTCATCAGCAGGGAGGTTATCTTCTTAGAAGATAAACCAATCGGAGAAAATGATAGCACTACAAGGGAAAGCTCAGAAACTACGACGATTCAGGTGAAAAGGAAGTCTATCGAACAAGATTCTTCTGAAGCAGCACCGGAGCACGAGGAAGGTCCAAGCGAATCTTCGGAGCCAGAACCTAGAAGGGGCACACGCAAAAGAGCCGCACCATCCTGGCATGAAGATTACGATATGGACAGTAACGTTGCATATTGTCTTCTAACTGATGACGGAGAGACATCAACTCTTCAAGAAGCACTGAACAGTTCAGATGCAGATCAGTGGTTGGCGGCAATGCAAGAAGAAATGGAAGCTCTACGAAAAAATAAGACTTGGGAGCTGGTGCCACTACCAAAGGACAGAAAGGCAATCGGCAATAAATGGGTCTTTAAGATCAAGCGGAACAACGACGATCAAGTGGAGCGGTTTCGTGCACGACTGGTGGTTAAAGGCTACGCTCAGAAGGAAGGCATTGACTTCAATGAGATATTCTCACCGGTGGTTCGACTGACGACTGTTCGGGTACTCCTGGCGATGTGTGCTACATTCGACCTACATCTAGAGCAACTAGATGTGAAGACGGCTTTTCTTCATGGAGATCTTGAAGAAGAGATTTATATGCTCCAACCGGAAGGTTTTGAAGACAAAGAAAAATGGAACTTGGTTTGTAGGTTGAACAAATCTCTATACGGTCTCAAACAGGCGCCGAGGTGTTGGTATAAGAGATTTGATTCCTTCATCATGAGCCTTGGATACAACAGATTAAATGCAGACCCTTGTGCATATTTCAAGAGGTTTGGTGAAAATGATTTTATCATATTACTGTTGTATGTTGACGACATGTTGGTAGCAGGTCCCAACAAAGATCGTGTTGAAGAACTCAAGGCACAGTTGGCTAGGGAATTTGAAATGAAGGACTTGGGACCAGCAAACAAGATTCTAGGGATGCAAATTTACCGAGACAGAAATAACAAGAAGATTTGGCTTTCGCAGAAGAATTATCTGAGGAAGGTCTTGCGACGCTTCAATATGCAAGATTGTAAGCCAATTTCTACCCCACTTCTTGTTAATTTCAAATCATCCTCAAGTATGAGTCCTAGCAGTGAAGAAGGGAGGATGGAGATGTCTCGAGTACCGTATGCATCAGCGGTGGGAAGTCTTATGTTCGCAATGATTTGTACACGACCAGACATTGCACATGCAGTAGGAGTAGTAAGTCGGTACATGGCGAATCCGAGCAAAGAGCATTGGAGCGCGGTGAAGAGGATCCTACGATATATCAGAGGGACCTCAGATGTTGCATTATGTTACGGAGGAGCAGACTTTACTGTCAGAGGGTATGTTGACTCTGATTATGCAGGTGATCTTGACAAGAGCAAATCTACCACGGGATATGTGTTCACTCTTACTGGCGGAGCCGTAAGCTGGGTATCGAAGCTTCAGTCCGTTGTCGCAACGTCAACAACTGAAGCTGAATATGTTGCAGCTACGCAGGCAAGTAAAGAGGCGGTTTGGTTGAAAATGATCATGGAGGAGCTCGGGCACGGACAGGAGAATATTCCTCTGTTCTGTGACAGTCAGAGTGCCTTGCATCTCGCAAAGAATCCAGCTTTTCATTCCAGGTCAAAGCACATACGAGTCCAGTATCACTTCGTTCGTGAGAAAGTGGAAGAGGGCACGGTTGATATGCTGAAGATTCATACGAAAGATAACTTAGCAGATTTCTTAACGAAGGCGGTCAACACTGACAAGTTCATTTGGTGTCGTTCCTCGAGTGGCCTAGCGAAGACGTAAGCAACATGAATGGCAAGGGAGAAAGAATGGTGTGAAGATCCGATTGATCCTCAATCAAATCTTCAAGTGGGAGATTGTCGACATAATAAGGCCAGATGGCCTTTTGGAATGGTCAAAGAAGCAACAATGTCAAAGTACTGCTGAAGACTTTGTAATGTGTTCAAATTAACAAATGAGGTAAGCACTTACCTCATTTGCTCAAGCTAGAATGCCTATAAATAGGCCATGAGAGCAAACGATGAGTGCATCCCACATATAAAATAAAAGAGAGATCAGAGAGGAGAGAAAATAGAGAGAAATAAAAAATAGAGAGTTTGTCGGGTATTTTCTCCGACTATAAAGAGAGAGTTTGAGGGTTTTCTCCTTTATAGATTGAGAGGTTGTAACTCCTATATTTTTCCTCTATAGTGGATTCTTCTTCCTTGCCCGTGGTTTTTACCCCGATTTGTTTGGGGGTTTTCCACGTTAAATCTCAGTGTCCACATTTTATCTTTAATTGTTCAAATATAAGCCGCAGTATTACTCGACCGGGTCCGCTGCTACGCCAACATTAGGAGCCAAAATCGACAGACAAAAATGACATGGTTGCGTTTTTCTGTCTTTTTTTTGGGTAGGGTTTGGTTTCTTCGATGGTTGTCTTATTATTTCTTATTAAACCTTGGTTAAAGTGTAATAAACAATACCTATAAGGGGCAAATTTGTCATAAAGGTACCTTCTACTAAAAACGATTTCAGATGGGTACCTATATATACCATCTGGATTGCTATTCACCGCCCCCTTTTTCCTAGTCATCGCCCCCTAAAGGGCTGAAAAAAGACAAAATTGCCCCTTTGAATTAAATTTTTTATTAAAAGTCATTTTCCAGACAACAATTTTCATATAGCAATTAAACATTCAAATCAGACTCAAACAAAACAAAAACAAACATTCAAATCGCAATCAATCATTCAAATCAGACTCAAACAAAACAAAACAAATTAACGTAAAATTCGTTCGTACGAATGTGAATTATCGAACTTGATTCGATCACGCGCGAAAAAGTCCCGACCGAAAAACAATCTCGTCTTTTCGGGTCGGACCGAAAAATAATTTCGGCCACATCAAGGTAGGACCGAAACAGTATTTCGGTCGTACCTTGAAGAGGCCGAAAAAACATTTCGGCCGTGATGGTCCAGACCGAAATTGTGTTTCGGTCGTGACTGTTCCGACCGAAATTATGTTTCGGTCGGAACTGTTATGACCGAAAATACATTTCGGCCGGATCCGCCCGGGCCGAAAAAAATTTTCGGCCGGCTCCTATAGTGGCCGAAATTTCTCTTCGGCTATGTATATATATATTTTTAATTCGATTATTTAATTAGATTATTTAATTGGATTATTTAATTAGATTATTTAATTGGATTATTTTGTATTATTTAATTCGATTATTTAATTAGATTATTTAATTAGATTATTTAATTGGATTATTTATTTAATTGAATTATTTTTAGATTATTTAATTGGATTATTTTGTATTATTTAATTCGATTATTTAATTGGATTATTTAATTAGATTATTTAATTGGATTATTTAATTAGATTATTTAATTGGATTATTTAATTAGATTATTTAATTGGATTGTTTAATTAGATTATTTAATTGTTATTATTTTGTATTATTAATTTTTTTATAACTATTTTGTAATATTACGGGTCCTAAAAGACTCAACCCGGCCGGGTCCGGGTCAGGTCTCGGGTCCAGCCAACCCCCGCCCGATCCCCGACCCGAAACCCGTCCCGGTTATTTTTTCATTATATATTTATATATATGTCATAATTGTTAATAAAAAGCTATGTAGTCCAATGGATAAGTACTTTCTTTATCAAGTACAGGTCATGGGTTCAATCCCTAAATACTACTATATATGTTGAGTTTTTATAAATTACAATAAAAAATAAAAAAAACGAAAAAGTGAAAATTAATCGGGTCTGGTGGGCCGAACTGAAATTTCGGGCAAAGAAAAAACTAACTAAATATATAATTCTGGTACAAAATAGCGAAAACTACATACATAAATAAATTCGAACGATCGATAGATAAAGAAATTCGAACGAAATTTTAGACCGGGCTGTGCACGGGCCGAACCGAAATTTCATAAGGGCAAAAACGTCTTTTTTCAGCCCTTTAGGGGGCGGTGACTAGTAAAAAGGGGGCGATAAATAGTAACTCCCTATAACATTTTACTGACAAGGTACTGAGACGTTTTTATTTCATAGCAATGGGTATTTAATGATGCTAGTTACAATATCTTACTACATAGTGAAGGTTTTTCGTATGTTGGAAGTTAGTGTTTATGTTTTATGTTGTCATATGTTAATTTTTTGTTATTTGCCACATTATGTAAGCTCTCAGGCGTTAATTGCTCAAGAATCTACGTGTTTCCGACAATCAAAATAATGGTACGACGAAGGTACTACAAACACCCGATGGACGGTACTACAATAGCATAAGTTATGATACTGCAAAAGTCCACACACGGGTACCGCAAATGTGTTTAAATTGGTACCGCAAATTAGTTTTGACGTAGTTCGACGCCGTTTGCCCGGTACATAAAAGATACTACAAACAACCTACAGATGATACTACGATAGCTTATGTAATGGTACTGCAGAAGTCCATATATAGGTACTACAAAAGTATTTAAATTGGTACCACAAATTAGATGACGTATTTCGACGTTGTTAGGGTTATTTTTAGGTCCGTGAGTACGTTTAGTACACTAAGATGATCATTTGGTATCATAATTGGCGGGTTAACATTTAGAATTAAGGATTATTACATTGAAATGCCGACTTTCCTTCTACTTAAATGATGCTAGTTACAATATCTTACTACATATGTTGTCATATGTTAATTTTTTGTTATTTGCCACATTATGTAAGCTCTCAGGCGTTAATTGCTCAAGAATCTGCGTATTTTCGACAATCCAAATAATGGTACGGCGAAGGTACTACAAACAACCTACGGATGGTACTACAATAGCATAAGTAACGGTACCCCAAGTTCATATGTAGGTACCACAAACGTGTTTATATTGGTACCACAAATAAGTTTTGGAGTATTTCAACGCCGTTCGCCCGGTACGTAAAAGATACTACAAACAACCTAGAGATGGTACTGCGATAATATATGTTATGGTACTGCAGAAGTCCACATATAGGTACTACAAAAGTGTTTAAATTGGTACCACAAATTAGATGACGTATTTTGACGTTGTTCGGGTTATTTTTAGGTCTGTGAGTACGTTACCATGGCTAAATATAGTAAGATGATCATTTGGTATCATAATTGGCGGGTTAATATTTAGAATCAAGGATTATTACATTGAAATGCCAACTTTCCTTCCACTTAAATGATGCTAGTTACAATATCTTACTACATAGCGAAGATTTTTCGTATGTTGGAAGTTAGTGTTTATGTTTTATGTTGGCATATGTTAATTTTTTGTTATTTGCCACATTATGTAAGCTCTCAGGCGTTAATTGCTCAAGAATCTACCTGTTTTCGACAATCAAAATAATGGTACGACGAAGGTACTACAAACAACCTACGGATGGTACTACAATAGCATAAGTAACGGTACCACAAAAGTTCATATGTAGGTACCACAAACGTATTTATATTGGTACCACAAATTAGTTTTGGAGTATTTTAACGCCGTTCACCCGGTACGTAAAAGATACTACAAACACCTACAGATGGTATTGCGATAGCATATGTCATGGTACTGCAGAAGTCCATATATAGGTACTACAAAAGTGTTTACATTGGTACCACAAATTAGAGGGCGTATTTCGACGTGTTTTCGACAATCAATCGAGGGGTACAACAAAGATACTACAAATAACCTACGGAGGGTACTACAATAGCATAAGTTATGATACTGCAATCATCCACATGTTGGTACTTCAAATGTCTTTATATTGGTACCATAAATCAGAGCTAGCGTATCGCCGTTCGCCCAATACGTAAAGATACTACAAATTACCAACGAAGGGCACTGCAATTGAGACGTTTATGTTACTGCAAAAAACCATGTTGTGGTACTGCAAACGTATGTTTATTTTTTATTATGTGCCGTATTTTGAAAGTTCTCATGCCTTATTTGCACAATAATCTACGTGTTTTTTATTGTTAAAAATCTAGTACGAAAAAGATACTACAAGTAACCTACGAAAGGTACTGCACTAGCATATATCATGGTATTACGTACATCTGCATATTGGTACTACAAAAATCTATATATTGGTACTACAAGATTTAACGTTGCCATATATTTTATTTTCGTTATTTGCCGCACTATGTAAGCTCTAAATCCTTAATGCTCAAGATTCTACGTGTTTTCCACAACCGAACAGAAGGCACAGAAAATGTACTACAAACGACCTAATTATGGTACTACGAAAGCATATACTATGGTACTATCACGTTCCACATCTAGGTACTACAAACGTCTATGTATTGGTACCACAAATTAGATTTGGCGTATTACGAAGCCGCTCGCACGGCACGAAAAAGCTACTACAAACGACCTAATTATGGTACTACGAAACCATACACTATGGTACTGCAACCGTCCACATCTAGGTACTACAAACATCTATGTATTGGTACCACAAATTAGATTTGGTGTATTTCCAAGCAGCTCGCACGGCATTGAAAAAGTACTACAAACGACCTAATTATGGTACTACGAAAGCATATAGTATGGTACAGCAACCGTCCACATCTAGGTACTACAAACGTGTTAGTTCAGGTACTACAAAAAACTGGAACAAAAACAGAAACAAATCAGAAAACTGAGGATCAACAGCATATCAGTCCAAAACACACATACATATCACTCAAACAGGTGGAGCATGCAACTAAGATCGTCCGTAAGTATCGTGGCAGCAAGCCACGATACAATTCAACGTCGACTTCGTCAAGATACCTCCCACGAGCCACCGGTCCGACGATGTATCGATCCATGGGCATTGCAGTATGTAACGCCGCAATCCACGCTCTCCGGATTAGAAGCTAACAGTCCCTAATTTGAATGATATCAAGTTCCCAATTCGAAAAATGAAATAATTAAACCCTAATTTTGCCATAAACCCAAATTCGAGCCGTAATCACAAAATTAAACATAGCCCGACATTAAATCTTTCAAAAAATGCAACTATGAAAGCCCTAATCTCTACATTAACCCAAAATGCTATAAAAAACGAAAAATTAAAGTCAAAAAACGGTGTCAAGAGGCCGTTTTTACAGTATATCGTTCTTACAAGATAAAGGTGTGAAGCCCTAAGAATCTCGTTCGCTGCTCGTTGTTAAGGTGAAGCTGAGAATCGGGTGACTTCTCTGTGCTCGCTTTCGTTCTGCTTTTCGTCGTCCGTTTTGTTCGTCGTCTGTTGTTCGTCGTCGTTCTCTCTGTAAGTGAATTCACAAGGTTATTTTGGAATATTTATGCTTTACAGGGGTATATTTGTCCATTAGGTAGCTATGTGATAGATAAGTTTGAAATGGGGAGTTTAGTGATAAATGAATTGGAAGGGAGGAGTTAGTTGATGTATAGTTTGGGGTAGGGGATTTATGTGTAGATTCACCTACTATAAATAACTTACGGGTAAGTACCTTGTCAGACATTTTTTAGTCTGAGGTACCTACTTGAGTATTTTGTCTGCTGTAATGTACCCATGGTCTTAAAAAGACCAAAATAACCTTATTTTATATTATTATATTACTTTTCATTTCTATCGTACATAAAATCCATCAAGAACATTGAAGGGTTCTTTTCTGCAAAATCCACACACCGAATCCTTCCAATCATCATCCTCAAGCTGTTATATGGCTGGAAAAGGATCGAGATGGTATCTCCCACCACGACATCATCTTTTTCGGCCAAGTCACTCGAAATTTCGTCCGGATTTTGAGTTTTTTGAATTTGCAATTGAGGTTCATTTTTGGGAAAAATCTACCAATTATTCTGAGTCGTTGCAGTAATTTTCAAGCCGATGCATTCTCGTATAAGGGTGGAAAAGGTTTTTCGCAGCTCCATATTTTCTTTAACGGCCTGGTTCATTTTAGCGGTGCAAGTGGAACTATGATTAGCGTGTTTTTTTTGTTCTTCTACACATGTAGAGGTAATTAGGCATCATATTGTAAGCGACTGCGATATATTTTTGTTGGTAAACGAGGCTAATTTCTTGAAATTCTGATTTTGGTATATGACATTATATGGTACCAATTTCGTCTATTTTGTGTACCATTGGATGTGTCGTTGTAATACTTATTTGTTTCATATGTTGTACCTTATAATAACCTCTACCATTACAAGATTGAGTTACCGTATCATGGTTACACATCTAACTAGATTAGATACTACAGCCACATTAAAATGGTAGCACAACATATCTCGTTATGTACCACAACCACAATTAAATGTTACCACAACAAATGTATATTAGGTACTACAACCTCATTGACATGGTATTACAAACCCTTGTAAGAAGGTATATGCAAGATTTGTGAATCCTTTTCGCGTTTTACTCCAAACCCTTTTCATGTATTTATGTAATGTTTATTTGTTTTTACTGTGTTGATTGATCCTTGATGCATATATTGATCCCACTATGATGTTTTCTCACAATGTAATGTTGCTTGTTGTAGGTTAGGATTGAAATATGGGATCTATGAAACAAGAAACTACACTCTTGAATCTTGTGGTATAAGAGACTCACTAATACTTCATGTGGACATCATTAAAATTAGTCTTGTGGAGAGATCTCAGTTCTTTTATGCTTTTTTAGCCATGGATTCCAATGATTCCAAGCTTAGGTTGTTCGGTTTCTGAAGATTTTTAAGTAGTTATAGCATCTTTGGTTATTGATATGGTGGTTAATTTTACCGAAACGAGTTACAAATATATTATGTTGTATCTATTTACATATATATTACGTACCACACCACCTGTTTATTTGGTACGATGTATATTTTGTTGCTTGCATAATTATGGAATGATGTTCCTTACAGGTTTATTTTAGTTACTGATGGATGTATGATGCTGATAGTTTACTTATGATATGGTACGACAACATAGCTAAAATTGGTACTGTATTATACCAAGAATAGTTACTTCAAATACGATGATAAGGTACTATAACCAAACGTAAATAGTACTGCCAATAATATAATGAAAAATGTCAACCATGGAAAAGAGTCCTGACATGTTGGAGTTTATGAAAATAGGAGACTGAATTATCTGACACTAGATGACTGAAATTTCTGACATTTCGAAGTTTGTGATATGTCAGACATTAGAGAATATATCTGACCCGAGATTTCATACAAATTGCTTGATTACATATGTAAAATATTTGGTACTGTAAACAACTTATAAATAATACGATAACATAACATTAAATGATACGTCCAAATACTAATATAAGTACGTTAACTAGTTTCCGTGGGTACGACGTATTAAGGTAGGCTTTTTTCGTCACCACTCGCCTTAATGTTTTATTGAAAACTATCTTACAATAGTTTACACATAATTGGTGTCAAAATTGGTGCCTTAAACCTTAAAGCGCATAGAATAACCCATTCAAACCCCAAGTTTCATACAAAGATAATGAAACTAGCATGAACATCTTAGTACATAGTTTGGAAATTTGGTCAAATACAAATGTGCATTCAACTTTAGTTAGAATTATTTATCCTACATTTATTATTAGTATGCATTATAATACTACGTCATCCAAAACAAAATTTGTTCAATATATCAAATTATTTACGAGTTTGCAAATGATACAACAACCATGTGTTATAAGATACGTTAAGTACTCTTTATAAGATACCTTGAGTAGAAGTTTAATGATAAGCCTTATATACGTGTGAAGGTACCATATTTCTCATAAACCATATTTTGTGGTATACTGTAAGTTGCCTTATTATGATACGATAACTACTCTTTATAAGATACCTTAAGTAGATTTCCAATAGTACGGCTTATATACGTGTGCAGATACCGTATTCTCATAAACCATATCTTGTTGCGTACTGTAAGTTGCCTTATTACATAGTACGATAATTACGCTTTATAAGATACCTTAAGTAGAGGTCCAATAGTACGCCTTATATACGTGTGAAGGTACCCTATTTCTCATAAACTATATTTTGTTGTATACTGTAAGTTGCTGATTATGGTACTGTATTAAAACTTTGCTGGGTACTACAAGTTTCCAAGATATAGTACGCCATATATTGGATACCATATGGAAACAAAATAACTAAATGTCGAACAAAGAAAACATAATCCAGTCTAACAGCCAAATGACAACACCATTCGCCAACAAAAACTAGTCTAACTTCCAAAACAGAACACTGGTCTAAAACACGAAATACTATCCCACAACATTCAAAACACAAACACCACAAACACCAAATGACGCCTAGAAGAAAGCTCACATCCGTTCTGCTGAGTCTTTTTCTTTGTCTTTGATGCCATATCTGTAGAAACAAACATAAAAATAAAATTAAAGTTACAGTACCAGTTTATTCATGCATAGAGTTTCAATATACCTAGCAGAGTGTACCAACAAACCTAAACAGGGAGTATCAACGAAACCAAGAAGAGAGTATCAAAAAACCTAGACAGAGAGTACTAATAAAAGATATACATTACCAACTGAACAAGCTCATATCGTACCAAACAAAGCCAAATTCACAACCTAATCAAATCATAATCGATCTCCTACACGAAACCCACCGTTTCAAACATCAAAATGCCCACAATTCCAAACATAAACACCTACCCCCAACTTTCAGAAAATCTCCAAAAGAAAATACATAAACCTAATCGAAATCTACTGGAAACAGCAATGGACAACGAAATCGAAATAAAAATTGAAATACCTAACTAATCAAAACCTAAACCCTGAGGAGTAACAAAAAATGCGACTGAAAAATTAGAACAAAAAACAAAAAAATACCTTCGATTTATGGACTGTAATACCTCGTTCAGAAGAAGGAAATGCTCTAAATATTGAGACAGTTGCTGTTTTTACGAGGATCCTTTCTTAAACCTTCAGTTAGGTGTCGACATAATAAGGCCAGATGGCCTTTTGGAATGGTCAAAGAAGCAACAATGTCAAAGTACTGCTGAAGACTTTGTAATGTGTTCAAATTAACAAATGAGGTAAGCACTTACCTCATTTGCTCAAGCTAGAATGCCTATAAATAGGCTATGAGAGCAAACGATGAGTGCATCCCACATATAAAATAAAAGAGAGATCAGAGAGGAGAGAAAATAGAGAGAAATAAAAAATAGAGAGTTTGTCGGGTATTTTCTCCGACTATAAAGAGAGAGTTTGAGGGTTTTCTCCTTTATAGATTGAGAGGTTGTAACTCCTATATTTTTCCTCTATAGTGGATTCTTCTTCCTTGCCCGTGGTTTTTACCCCGATTTGTTTGGGGGTTTTCCACGTTTTCTCAGTGTCCACATTTTATCTTTAATTGTTCAAATATAAGCCGCAGTATTACTCGACCGGGTCCGCTGCTACGCCAACAATTGGTATCAGAGCCTAACTTGGGTTTTATATATCTATTTATCGTATGCTCTGTGGTTGCCACTAACGTGGATCTTCCACATCAGAAAATAATAGATATTATATTGTCTTTGTTACGGTAACGATAAAGCCGGTACGAGTTCAATAATTATCTGCTGCAACCCCGTCGGAGGTATCGCTCACGACTGAGCAGAAATTATGACGGCGAAATTCGATATTGAAAAGTTCAACGGGAGAAATTTCTCACTGTGGAAATTAAAGATAAAAGCGATCTTGCGAAAAGACGGCTGTCTGGAGGCTATCGACGGAAAACCAGCCACACTGACAGACAATAAAAAATGGAACGAGATAGACGGGAGCGCAGTCACAAATCTTCATCTGGCACTAGCAGATGAGATATTGTCCAGCGTCGAAGAAAAGAAGACGGCAAAGGAGATTTGGGACCACCTAACCAATCTATACGAGCCGACGTCGTTACACAACAAAATTTTCTTGAAGAGAAAATTGTTCACCTTGAGAATGTCTGAATCTACTTCGGTGACGGAGCATTTCAATGTCTTGAATACTCTATTTTCCCAGCTAACGTCGTTGGGGTATAAAACGGAGGATAAAGAACGTGCGGAAATTCTACTTCAAAGTCTGCCTGATTCGTATGATCAACTCATCATCAACTTAACGAACAACGCGAAAGTTCTGGTCTTCAATAACCTCGCTGCTGCTATTCTCGAAGAAGAAAATCGGCGAAAGAACAAGGAGGACCAGCAAGCCGGCGCTCAACAGGTCGAAGCTTTGACGGTGATGAGAGGGAGGTCAACGGAACGTGGTTCAAGTGGGAGTCACATTCAAGGCAGGGGAAAATCAAGAAGTAAGAAGAAGGATATGAAATGCTACCACTGTGGAAAGAAGGGTCACTTGAAGAAGGATTGTTGGAGCCTGAAGAATTCCAATCCTCAAGGAAATCTGGCAAACGCGTCAGGTGGAGACGTATTGTGTAGCGAAGCAGCTATCTCAACGGAGAGCAGGAAGTCGTACGATGAAATATGGCTTCTTGACTCGGGCGCAACTTATCATATGACCTCTCGAAGAGACTGGTTCAATCACTACGAACCTGTCTTAGGAGGATCTGTGTACAGTTGCGAAGATAATGCCCTAAAAATCGTAGGCGTTGGAACCGTGAGGTTGAAGTTGCACGACGGTACAGTTCGCACTATTCAAGGAGTGCGGCACGTGGAAGGTCTCAAGAAGAATTTATTATCTGTGGGACAGCTCGATGATCTTGGCTGTGAAATCAAAGTTCGGGGAGGAATAATGAAAATATTCCGGGGAGCACTTGTAGTAATGAAAGGTGAAAAGATTGCTGCAAATCTGTATACGCTGTTGGGAGAGACGGTGCAAGACGGGGAAGCATCTGTGGCTTCAGGAGGTTCAAGCGAAAGATCTACTATGCTGTGGCATCAGAAACTTGGCCATATGTCAGAACAAGGCATGAAAATTCTTGCGGGCCAGAATCTACTTCCGGGTCTCACGAAGGTGTCACTACCGTTCTATGAGCATTGCGTAGCAAACAAGCAGCATCGGCTACAATTCAACACATCCAATTCTAGAAGCAACAATATTCTAGAGTTGGTTCACTCTGATGTATGGCAGTCACCGATTTCATCCCGATGAGGAGGGAAGTACTTCGTGTCTTTCATCGACGATTACTCCAGGAGATGTTGGGTGTATATTATCAAGAGTAAGGGGGATGTGTTTGCAACCTTCAAGAATTTCAAGGCTCGGGTCGAACTTGATACAGGAAAGAAGATCAAGTGTTTGAGGACGGATAATGGAGGAGAATATATTGGAAGGGAATTTGATAGCTTTTGCAAAAGAGAAGGCATCAAAAGGCACTTCACTACGGCGTATACTCCACAACAAAATGGAGTGACGGAG
>JAPQWV010002980.1:0-47421 GCA_027422505.1 Craterostigma plantagineum | reverse complement strand
CACAAACAAGAAAGTGTTACGGGGGAAAGCATGAAGTGGTAACACTTCATGAAATATCAGAAAGTGTTATCCAGAAAAAAGGAAGTGTTACTAGAAAACCATAATGGTATTGCAAAACCATGAAGTGTATCGGGCGAGCATGTTAATCGCACATGCTTCAAAAACTAAGTTTATTCTGTTGATACTACTTATTAGCTATAGAGTAACACTTCATCAATTCTGCCATAGCAGTTCCTGGGTTAACTGCATTCTCTTACAAAAAAATGATTACAAGGAAGTGTTAGTCAGAGACAAGGAGTGTTATCTGAAAAGTATGACTGGTACCAGCACATTAATCGCGTATCTTTATAGCAGAAATAAGGAAGTGTTACCCCAAAGCATGAAGTGTTGCCCATAAACAAGGAAGTGTTACGCGAAAGCATGAAGTGTTATCAAGCAAGAAAGTTAATGGCATACGCTTAAAAAAACTACATTTTATTGTGTTGATACCACTTTTTGGATATACAGTAACATATGTTTGCGTGGTAATACTGCTTGTTATGTGATAACGATATATTGCAATTTGATAACGCAACAATGGCGCTCGATACCACTTCTCATTACTATTTTATAAGGGCATTTTTGTCAGACTACCTTTATCCTATGCAAACCTACAAAACGGGTCCCTAAAACTATATTCCGTCTGATCGGGGCCTGAAACCTAAAAAATTGTTACCTAGGGGCCTGAACCCCAAACGCCCAAAAAAAAACCCCAACTTCATCGGCCATCTATAATCGTAATGGTTAGGCCATTCGTCGACCCACCGCCTTTGTGCTCGGCGTCCATTGTTTCTTCTTCCGTGGGCAAAAATCCAGGCTCCTTAGGCATCATGGAAGCAGAATAATCTCCTTCGCTGCTCAGCATCGAAACCACCAAGACCATCGTGGGTCGATCCTCGGGAGATTGCTGAACGCACAAGAGCCCAACACGGACCAACCTCAGCATGTCGAATATATTTTCCGTGCTCCTTAAGAACTCGTCAATAAGCTCCCACGACCTTCCTTCTCTGTGCAGCAACCAAGCCTGTCGTATGAAAGGACATGTTGAATGATCACTTTACCTAAAAGTTCAAGTTGTCAAGAGTGCATTTATTTTTTTAAACGCACGCACGTCACATCTATGCTGTTTTCGTTAGCCTTACTTGTAAGACATATATGGTCTTCGAGCTCAGGAATTATTTCACACAAAAGCTTAAACTCGAAAGACATGCATGGAGGACGACGATTTCACTTACATGCCCGAGAAGGTTGACGTTTTGGCCGCCGAGAGAGAACGAGCTGTTTCTCTTACCGCTCGCTATTTCAAGCGCGAGGACACCGAAGCTTAACACGTCAGACTTTATCGAGAATCGGCCACTAACTGCATATTCTGGCGACATGTATCCGCTGCACGAAGATTACCATCAGACCAAAAACTACGTAATTGTAAGAAAATCATATATAGGTCGGACGAGGTTTAGTACTTACTACGTCCCGCGACCCTCTTCGTCTTATCCTCGGTCTCGTCGTCTTTGAAACTCGAGCGAGCCCAAAGTCCGATATCTTTGGGTTCATGTCCTTGCCCAACAGTATGTTGCTGGCTTTTAGGTCTCTGTGAATAATCGTTAGTCGAGAATCTTGATGCAGATACATTAGTCCCCTCGCAATTCCTGCAACGATTTGCAGCCTCATATGCGAATCGAGCAACTTTCGATTCTCTTCATCTGCGAAAAACTTTTTTTTTGTATCGATGTGGACGCTAATATAATCGACGCCGAACTATTTCCAGATGTATGTAATGAACGCTCTCTCACCGAATAGAATCTGGTCGAGGCTCTTGTTCGGTAAGTACTCGTAAACTAAGAGCTTCTCTTCTCCATGGATGCAGTATCCCAAAAGCTTCACGAGATTCCTATGTTGGAGTTTTGAAATGAAATTTACTTCGTTTCTGAACTCTTCGAGCCCTTGCGTAGAGGTCGTCGACAGCCTCTTCACCGCAATGACTTCTCCGTCTTCAAGAATCCCCTAAAATCGTAACACAGCCATGGTTTAGGTATGCGTCCATATTCTGCTCGACGAAAAAAAAAAGCTTCATGCGTACCTTGTAGACCGGCCCATATCCGCCCTCTCCGAGCTTGTTGTCGATCGAAAAATTATCCGTTGCTCTCAAGATTTCTCAGGTCGTAGAATGGCAGCTCTAAGTCTCCACGACTTCGTTCTTCTTTAAATCTTCCCCATTTCGCATCCATCTTCTTCCTCTTTCGAAAATATATGCCAAAGCTCAGAGCTACCATAACTAATCCTACCACAACAAGGCTGGGAACCAACACTTGCGTTCCTTCTCCTCCTTCCATCGGATTCTGTACCTTTTTCACAATTTTCACAACACAATTTATTGCAAGACTCATATTTCACACAAGTTTCTGCTCTATATGAAACATTTCTTACCATTTCTGAAGAAGCCACTCTGATGTAGAGATCTTGCCCATCCATCGACAGATCTCTCATGTCCACCAACTCCCCCAACCAAAGAATACACCCACTTCCTCTCCTCTGATGTCCAAATTCGTATACGCCGAGCAATTACACCTCTTCAAGCACTCAACCCTACATTCTTCGATCGACATACTCTCATTGTGCCACGAATTCCTCGCATCGGGCAACTTAACGTTCGAATACCTCAAGACCCGTCGCCCATCGACCAGTTCAGCAACGGCGTCCTCCTAATGCAACCGCCCGACCAATCTGCCCTAGCCCAGCCTATTGGGTCGCGGGGAACGAAATTGTCCAAGCACCGACACACCGCGAGCTAACGACGTCGCACACGCCGTACGCGCCGCAGAGCTTGTAGTTCTCGCAGTGGTCGAGTGGCATGGTGCAGTACAGGACCCACGTGTTGACCCGCTCGACCCACGTCCAGCTCTGAAGAGCGCCGTTAGGGTTCAGCGCATACCTGGACAAAACCGAGCCGTCGACGTAGTTGTCTCTGTAGTAGAAGGACCCATTTTGGTTGTACAGTCCGTACTTGAACACGTTGGGTCGTTCTGCATGTTCGGCGTGCCGCTGAAGACGACGCAGTTCCACGATGATTCTGGACGAGATTGCCGATTTCCCTCTCTTCATGACGCCTTGAGGGTACCCACTGGCATCCAAGTGATAAGTGAACTCTCCAGGGGCAGGATCGTCATTGCTCCTCCATGAGGTTAGGTAGCGTTCTTTGCCGTTCTTGTAGTTGCGGCCGAAGTCCATGTTGGGTAAGAAGGTGTCCGTTAGATAATCGAAGCTCTGCCATAGGTAAGCTTCGGGCCTGTCGTTGTCGGCGTCCCTTAGTACGAGGTTTCCGGTGTCTAGCAGCTGAGCTGTTGGGTTTCGGACAGCTTTCGAAGTGGTGTTTGAGGATAACAAATTTAACCTAAATCACGAAGCTAATCTTGCAAGCAATCGAGTTAACGTGGTTCGGATTATAATCAATCCTACATCCACGACGAGAAATATATCTTTATTTATCGAGCGATCAGCTTCTACAAATCCAGGAAGCTTAGCCCACACTGATTACATCAAATTGAAGAACATACACCCTAACATTAGGGAAATCGCACACACTCATATGAACTGAAGAATTAGCTGAGAGGGTGAAAATTAACAAGTAACAGACTTGCCGCGCTTATTTTAAAAGCTCACTCCTCTGTTAGTAAAATCGTCGCTATCAGGGACGTTCTTGTAAAGTCACCATCCCTAAGCATAAAACGTGTGTTATAAAGCGCTACTTCACTTGTGGCACTACAACGCGCCAATATTGTTCAGCTGGGACCAATGAAACAGAACTCTGCTTTCCTTCTTGTGATGTGTTTGAGACCTTTGAATTTGAAAGCCCCCCACAAGATGGATGGAATAGATCTCTTACAGACATCTTGAGCATAAGTCGCTGTAGGATCGGGCCTCTAAGGGATTTAGTGAACATGTCCGCAAGCTGGTGTTCACTTCGCACAGGCAGCAATTTGAGCGTTCCAGCCGAGATGTGATGCCTAACAAAGTGGCAATCGATCTCTATGTGCTTCGATCGCTCATGGTACTTTGGATTCAGAGCTAACTGGACCGTGACTGGTTGTCACAATATATTACCGGTGGTTGATCTAGGCTGATGCATAATTCAGTGAGTAAGTGCTTGATCCATAACACCTCTTGCCACCGTCGTACCCAACGCTCGATACTCTGCTTCTGTCGAAGAACGCGATACAGTTGTTTGCTTCTTGCCTTCCAAGTTATCAAGGAGCTTCCCAAGAACGTGCAAAAACCAGTAACTGACTTTCTGGTGTCTTTTACATGCGTCCCAATCCGCATCCGAAAACGCTGTTAAGCTCAGATCCTTGTCGGCTGCCATAAAAATCCCTTGTCCTGGTGAATATTTTAAGTACCTCAACAAGTGATGGGCGGCCACCATATGAGCTGTGCGTGGGGCTGCCATATACTGACTGAGTTTTTGCACCGCGAATGAGACGTCTGGCCGGGTAAGGTCAATACATCAACCTTCCAATTAGTTTTCTGTAAATAAATGGGTTGGGTAACAAAGCTCCTTCTGTTGCTGTCAAAGTTTCACTTGGGTTCATTGGTGTTGAGAGCGGGCGAGAGTTGAGATAACCTGTGTCTTCTAACAGCTGAAGAGTGTATTGCCTTTGTGATAGATAGATACCTTTCTGACTTCTATAAACTCTATCCCCAAGAAGTATCTGAGATCTCCAAGGTCCTTGATTTTGAAGCAAGAGCTCAGGTAGGTTTTGGCTTGCTGGATCGATTCAATGTGTGGGCGCTGCCATGATTATGTCATCGACGTAGACTAACAGTAAGATAAGTTGACTCCCTGCGCCTTTGACAAAGAGCGTGTGGTCGCATTCAGTCTGGTTGAACCATACTCCTTCACCGCATCCGTGAACTTCTTGTTCCATTGGCGGGATGCCTGCTTCATCCGTATATAGATTTGTGGAGTCTGCATACTAATCGGGCTTCTCCTTTTTGTTCATAACTCAGTTGGAGCCTTGAGGTATATCCATGTACACCTCCTCCGTCAATTCTCCGTTTAAGAACGCGTTACTAACATCCAACTAGACAAGCTGCCAGTCAAACTTTGCTGCCAAGGAGATGATAATTTTGATGGTATTAGCTTTGGCCACGGGCGCGAAGGTGTCAATGTAGTCGATTCCCTCCCGTTGATCATATCCTTTGGCAACAAGTCGCGCCTTATATTTCTCAACTTGTCCCGCTGCATTATGCTTCACTTTATAGACCCAGCGATTTCCTATAGCCTTCTTACCTTTGGGCAGCGGCACAATTGTCCAGGTGGAATTTCTTGTAGTGCTGCTAGTTCCTCATTCATGGCTCGTACCCAATCATCTGACTCCAAGGCCTGTGCAAATCCCTTGGTTCCAATGGCGCATCTATGCTGTTGATGAACGTGTGTAATTGCTTGGAGCAATTCTGGTAAGTTAGGTGCTGTGATATGGGATAGAGTATTCTTCTGTCACTGAGGTTATGACAGTGATAGTCCTTCAGATAGTCTGGTCTGCGTGATGTCCTCCCAGATCTTGTTTGTCTGTCTAATACCTGCTGTTGCTGTGCCTCACTTGTGCCCTCATTGATCAGTGATGATTGTCAGTACCTGGCAATTGATGATCATCCATGTTCTGTGCGAGTGTCTCCCCAGTAACCTGTGGATTCTGAATTTCGGCATGACCTTGATTCTGATCTGGGGCTTGATCTTCTTCATGGGCCAAGCCTGAAGAGGTGATGTGTTCTGATCCTAATTCAGGCACATCTGAGCACGACACTGGTCTGACTTCAGAGTTGAAAGGATTCCCCATATCATGGGCGGTACAACAGCTTTCAGAGGAAACTCTTCCTCCCTGAATGCTACATCTCTTGAGACAAAGATCTCA
This sequence comes from Craterostigma plantagineum, assembly GCA_027422505.1. Classification (NCBI taxonomy): domain Eukaryota; kingdom Viridiplantae; phylum Streptophyta; class Magnoliopsida; order Lamiales; family Linderniaceae; genus Craterostigma; species Craterostigma plantagineum. The sequence goes on along the minus strand of JAPQWV010002980.1, from coordinate 41,473 downwards.
TTAGTTGCTAAGTCCATTACCTTATATCCTTTGATGCCATTGGGATATCCCAAGAACACACATCTCCTTGCCCTGGGATCAAATTTGTTTCGACCTGCTGCAAGAGTTGAGGCAAAACAGAGGCACCCAAATACACGCATGCAACTATAATCAACAGGTTTATGATAAAGTAATTCAAATGGACTTTTGTTGTTAAGCTTCACTGAAGGCGTTCTATTGATTAAATAGGCTGTCGTTAGTGCACATTCAGACCATAATTCTATTGGGACACCTGATTCATAAAACAGAGAGCGGGCCACATTCAATAGATGTTGATGCTTGCGTTCAACTACTGAATTTTGTTGTGGCGTCTGTACACACGACAAATGATGGATGATTCCCTTACTCCTAAAGAGACTAACTATACTCCTTAGCATTGTCAGTACGGACAGTTTTCACCTTGCATTTGAATTGTGTTTTCACCAGAGAAAAGAAATAAGCTAGAACTGTGTGCACTTCAGATTTGTATCTAATCATGAACAACCACGTGAAGCGTGTGTGATCATCCACTATAGTGATGAAATAGCGGTGTCCTAAGTGAGATGCAATGTGAAATGGTCCCCATGTATCACAATGGACTAAATCAAACATGGAACAAGTCACTTTACTGTCATTAGGAAAACTGGTACGCTTTTGCTTTGCCAAAGGGCAAATTTTACAGAATGAATTGTCCACAGACATACTACCATTCTTGATTATATTCCTAAGAACATCAAGAACCTTATTAGAGGGATGGCGAGCCTTCGATGCCAAAGGTTGGCAGAGAGTCTATTCTGGAAAGCATAATGACTGTTAACAGTGAAGTTAGAATGTTTTTCAGCTTTGATGATGTATAGTCCGCCCACTTTCCTACCCTTGCCAATCACTTGGTGTGTAGGGTCCTGTATCTGGAATGTGTTAGACTCGAAAATAAATCTGCAGGCATCATTATGGGCAAGACAACTCACAGACACAAGATTGAAGTGGAACTGGGAAACATATAAGACATTTTTTAGAGTAATAAACCTATTTAACCTCGCAGTCCCTGCCTTGTTTACCTTCAGTACTGTATTATCTGGTAATATGACCTGTGGTTCTTCAATATCATACAGATCATACAACAGATCAAGATTCCCACACACATGTCGGGTGGCCCCAGAGTCGATCAACCAGTAATCTGTGTCTCCTAATTCAGGAAAATTAAAGGTGAGGCAGATACCTGGCATTTTGTCACTCAGTTGCGGCTGATCTGCCAAGTCTGATGGGGCGCTACCGGTTGATGACTGATTTATTAAGGCCCTCAAGCTGTTGAGCTGAGAGGATGTGACCTTGAGATGGACCATAGCATCCTCTGCCCCAGCTATACCCGACTGTGAGTACTCATTCTGGTATCTCGGCTGATGCGGTGTCTCAACGGCGACCTGGTTAGTCCTTGCCCTCTTAAACCGAGCATTCTGTCTGTACCCCGGGGGGAACCCATGTAGCTGATAACACGTCTCAATTGTGTGCCCCTTCTTATTACAATGGGTGCACACCGCCTTGAAAGCTTCCTTTCTCTGAGATACAAAATTCCTCTTCACTGCCTCATGGCTTGTTCTAGCAGCCAGCATTGTCATGCTAAGTTGGTCATCATTTATGTGGGAATATCCTGCTGCCATGGTTCTTTGTTTTTCCTCTTGGACCAGCAACGAGAAGACTCTATTGATAGATGGAAACGGCTCCATAAGCAAAATTTGTCCTCGAACCTGCGAGTATGAATCGTTCAGTCCCATTAAAAGGTGAGGACGTATTCCTCTTCAAGATGGGCCTTGATAGGGTTGATCCCACCCAGTGTTTTAAAAAGCGGAGTAACGCGCGCATCGAAGCGCGCTATAGCGAAATTTTTATGTAAAACGCGTTGACGCGTAAAAAAAAGCGTACGGAGTCTTCAAGTTTTTTTTCCCCCAAAGTCTTGACACGATATTATTAAGAGGAACAGAGTACAGCTGTCGCAATGTTTTTAAACGAGACAAGACGTCTAACAAATAGCAATGTTCCTAAATGATACGAGACACGTCTGACAAACATATGTTATTTTGATTTTTCATTTTTTCTATTTTTTTTATTACTTTCACCAAATGATAAAAAATCGATTATTTAATCTAATTTATGTTATAAAAATAAATAAATTTATCAAATTTATTCTTTGTTAAATGACGATTGACATGTATATCTTATATTTTTCGATATACATAAGAATTATTTTTTAAAAACTGCATTTTCTAAGACTTAGTTTGCTAATATTTTAGTAGTTATTTCCAATATTTTCTATATATTATAAATTTTTATATTCGTTCAAAATACCCACGCTATGCGCTACGCTATTTACGCTATGCGCTGTCGGAACCAAAACGCGACGCCATACGCTATACGCTTTTAAAACACTGATCCCACCACAGAGACACTGACATGCTGGACGGTAACTCGATAATTCATCCCAAAGCGTCTTGAGCTTGGTGTAATACACTGAAATGCTGCTTGTGCCTTGCGCCAAATTGACCAGATCTCTTTGAGTTGCAAGATTCTCGGTCGATTGGTCTGACCAAATCTCTCTTGGAGATCTACCCAAACTTCCCGAGCCGTCGAACTGTATAGTATACTCGCCGATATATCTTTGGAGACAGCATTCAATATCAAGAAATCACAATATTATTGTTTCTTTTCCAAGAACTAACCTTGTCTTGATCAACAGCTGGCGGCGGGAGAAGTTCTCCATTTACAAATCCTTCTTTGTTTCTACCCGTAAGCGCGATGATCATTGCTCTGCTCCAAGTCTGGTAATTATCTCCAACGAGCTGCTCGTGCACAAGCAGCTGGCCCGAAGTGTCATTTGCATTCAGGAAATATGGGTCATTAACGAGTGAACCCATGGATGAATTGCCTGCAGCTGGCACTGATGAATTGTGCATAAACGACTCTGTCATCTTGATTCCAACAACTCGATTCTATCTGATTGCCGATCAATCTTCAAGGTGCGCGGAAGAATGAGCACTCTCAAACTGCTCTGATACCATAACAAATTTAACCTAAATCACGAAGCTAATCTTGCAAGACAATCGAGTTAACGTGGTTCGGATTATAATCAATCCTACATCCACGACGAGAAATATATCTTATTTATCGAGCGATCAGCTTCTACAAATCCAGGAAGCTTAGCCCACACTGATTACATCAATTGAAGAACATACACCCTAACATTAGGGAAATCGCACACACTCATATGAACTGAAGAATTAGCTGAGAGGGTGAAAATTAACAAGTAACAGACTTGCCGCGCTTATTTTAAAAGCTCACTCCTCTGTTAGTAAAATCGTCGCTATCAGGGACGTTCTTGTAAAGTCACCATCCCTAAGCATAAAACGTGTGTTATAAAGCGCTACTTCACTTGTGGCACTACAACGCGCCAATATTGTTCAGCTGGGACCAATGAAACAGAACTCTGCTTTCCTTCTTGTGATGTGTTTGAGTCCTTTGAATTTGAAAGAGGAAGACCAAACTACGTCGTTAGTTTCGTTGAGAACCACCAAGCTTCCATTGATGATCCTTAAGCCTGCTTCTGAGATATTTCTTACAGGGTTTTCCCTGTTGGCGACCCAAACTGGAGATTTAACAGTTACGTTCTTGTACCATATTCCGATGTACCAATCCTTGGTATTTCCTGGGCTGAAGAAACCAAGCTCGAATCTTCCCTTCGATGACACCAAAGTGTCGTTGCCTTGATGCTTTGAGCTGCGTCTATGGAGTCCTCCGCAGCACATGGCGAAAGATTATGGTTGATGAACTTAATCGTTATTAGGACAAGATAAAAGGAGGGAATGGTCTCTAACAGGTAGATCATGGCTTCTTTTTGCAGCTTCTGCTATTTAACGGTTTTAATTTTCTTTTTCAATATTTTCAAATGTTTATAACGCAACCCTCTCCGTCGATTCGACTTTTTTCGTTCGACTGCATAATACTTGATCGTAGTTACAAGGAAGTCTTAAGATTAGCTTAAGCAGTTCAGTCAATATTGATGGTATTACTCCGCGCTTGACTGACTTATGATGCCATGATGGAACCAATCATCGGTTGCATTCTTTGAAGTCTTATATTATAGCAAACCAATCATCAGTTCACACGGCCGCCACAGCTGAACAATAATTTTCAAGGCCCTCGCAAGATCATTGTCACACCGTAAATGGCAACTCAATTTTAGTAAAATACCTTATCTCATACTTTAAATATATATATACATATATAAATACACACACATTTCGGGGCTGCTATACCTAACAACCGAGAAGACCCGTCACAAAATCCGGGCCGAAATATAATTTTAGGTCACTAAGTTTACATGTTTTCTTTTTTGGGTCACTATGTTTGATAATTGCAAAAATAAGTCACTAACTATATATGTTAAAACAAATTCGGGCCATCCTCTCATTTTTTGGGTCACTAAGCATACGTGTTTTCAATTTTGGGCCACTAAGTATATGTGTTTTAAGTTTTTTGGGTTGCTATATTAAATCCATTTTCGCATTCATAAAAACATAGTGACCCAAAATCGAAAACATGTATACTTAGTGACCAAAAATGAAAGGATGACCCAAATTTATTTTGACATATATAGTTAGTGTCCTACTTTTACAATTATCAAACATAGTGACCCAAAAAACGAAAACATGTATACTTAGTGACCTAAAATAATAATTTGGCCCAAAATCCGTGCCATTCGCTGTTGATTTTTTCTTTGGTTAATTAAAAGATGTTGTGTATATAAATTATCAGCAAGGGGCGGAGCCATGATTCTATGCTCGGATGGCTGATGAAATTATGGAACCAATTTTAACCCCCATACACGAAAATTTTATATTTAACTTTATGTCTAAAATCCAACTAAAAGAATAAATGTATCATTAGTCCTTTATTAGAAATAAAGAATCATTTATGTTTATAATATACATGAAAATATCATACTTAATTTATGTCCAAAATTTAAATAAAAGAACAAATGATAGTCTTTTATATATTTAAAATTAGAAATAAAAACGGGGTAGGATTCAATGACAAGGTGATAATATATCATTCATCTACTACCTACCTACCTACCTACCTACCTACCATCTAACACAGTAATGGTGACGTCGTTCCAGAGACGACTCTTCTTTTTCTCTCTTCCCCGGACGACTCGCAGCGGGCGAAAAAACCGGGCTCCTGGGCGCGACCGAAGCATCTCCGCTGCTCAGCATCGAAACCACCGAGCCCATCGTGGGCCGATCCTCGGGAGAATGCTGAACGCACAACAGCCCCACGCGAATCAACCTCAGCATGTCGAATATACCGTCCTCGGCGCTGCGCAAGCACTCGTCGACCAATTCCCGAGACCTTCCTTCCTTGTGCAGAATCCATGCCTTGAATTACGACACGCTCAAGTAAACGGTCAAAAATATAAAGGGGCAAATTTGATCATTATCGTGCTCATATTTCGGTTGAGGAGAGAGAGAGTGATGATGAATACTTACGTGCCCCAGGTTGATGTTTGGCCCGTACTGCCGTAGAAAGAGCTGTTTCTCTTTCCGCTCACGATTTCCAGCACGAGGACGCCGAAGCTGAACACGTCGACTTCATCGAGAATTTGCCTCGCACTGCGTATTCTGGGGACATATATCCACTGCATAATTTTGAAATAGTTCAGCTCGTTATTAAGGCGAAAGGAAGGGATGTCGAAAATCCCGGGCGATTGGGATACCTACTAAGTACCAGATATCCTTTTGGTCTTATCTTCGGACACGTTGTCTTTGAATGTTCGAGCGAGACCGAAATCTGATATCTTAGGGTTCATGTCCTTGTCAAGCAATATGTTGCTGGCTTTCAGGTCTCTGTGGACGATCCTCAGACGCGAATCTTGATGAAGATACATTAGGCCCCGAGCTATCCCTTCTACGATTTGCAGCCTCTTTTTCGAATCGAGCAGTTTTCTGTTCTTTCGTCTGCGAAAAAAATGATGTGTTAGCAAGCTGTTGTTAAGCTGGGTGTAATAATAAGATTGAGTCTCACCGAATAGAATAGAGTCGAGGCTTTTGTTGGGCAAGTACTCGTAAATTAAGAGCTTCTCTTCTTCATGGATGCAGTATCCCAGGAGCTTCACGAGTTTCGATGTTGGAGGTTCGAAATGAAGTTCACTTCGTTTTTGAACTCCTCGAGCCCTTGTGTCGAATTGGTCGAAAGCCTCTTCACCGCAATGTATTCCCCTCTTCTTGAAGAAGCCCCTGAAGAAATTATTGAAGCACTCATTCCAATGATATGAACATATTTTCTTTCTCAATCGAAAACTGCAATCTGCAAATCTCTAAGTAGTGCTTTTCTTAAGTACCTTGTAGGACCGGACCATACCCACCCTCTCCGAGCTTATCTCAGTCGAAAAGTTGTCCGTCGCTCTTACGATCGTGTCAAAGTCGTAGAATGGCAGCTCGAAGTCTTCGCGGATTCGATTACTTCTACCTGCAACAACAAATTCACGGAGGAAAAAAGAAAGTCTCTCAATGATTTGTGTATCATTTTTGTAGGTTTTCAGCGATTATTTCTCGGAGAAGAAAACGAATATTCTCGACCTTTGCCTCTCCATTTCACAGTACCAATCTTCTTACTACGCAAATACGCGGCGAGTATCAGAAATAACCACTCCGGTTAAATATAGGCTGGGAAATAACAGCACTTGTCTCATCTTTCCATCATATTCTGTAGGCACAACACAAATATGAAAGGTAATTAGGCACTTAACCAATTTCTCGCAGTCCGCCAAATTCTTACTTATTTTGAAGAAGCCACTCTGATATAGATCTCCTCTCCATCTGTAGATAGAACTCTCATATCAACCAAGTCCCCAAACCAAAGTATGCATCCACTCCCTCTCCCTCGTATATCCAATTTCGTATAAGCCATGCAATCACAGTTCTTCATGCACTCATCCTTACATTCTTCGATCGTCTCTTCTCATTCTCCACGAATTTCTTGCATCGGGCAAACTTAACGTTGGAGTACTTCAAAGAATCCATCTCCTTTAGAACAATTCAACGCTGCCTTTCTAACGCAACCATTAGACCAATCCAACCTTGCCCAGCCTGTGGATCTTAGGCACAAATTTTCCAGGCATGAACAAACAGGTGACATGGCATTATTACAGACGCCGTGCGCACCACATAGCTTGTAATCGTCGCAGTAATCTCTTGGAAAGCTCGTGAAAAGGGTCCATGTATCCATTCCTTCGACCCAAATCCAGCCCTGCAAGACGCCCGCCGTGTTCAGAGCCATCCTCGCCGTGGATGGCCGTCGACGGAGTCTGTCTGAAGAGAAAGTGCCGTTTTGTGAGTACAGTCCGTATTTAAAGGTGGGATCGTTTTGCCCGTTGGGCATGCCGCTCATGAAAATGCCATTCCATGGTCCATTTCTGTAAATAACGACCTTCCCTACTCGTCCCTTTTGTGATGCCTTGAGGGCTTCCATTAACGTCAAGGTGATGCGTATAGTCTCCAGGCGAAGGATCGTCGTCGCTCCTCCACGAAGAAAGTACCGTCTTTGCCGTTCATGGGATTCCAGCCGAAGTCCATGTCTGGTAAGAAGGTATCCGTAAGGTGATCGAAGCTCTGCCATAGGTAATCTTCGGGCCTTTCGTTGTTGGCGTACCTTAGTACGAGTTCCCAGAATCTAACAGCTGAGCAATTGGGTTTTCGATGGCTGTGGACGAAGTGGCGTTTGAGGAAGAAGACCAGATTATGTCGTCCGTTTCGTTGATAACCACCAAGACTCCATTATGATCTTTAAGGCTGATTCTGAGATATTTCTTACAGGATTTTCTCTGTTGGCGACCCAAACTGGCGTTCTTCCTCTTACCTGCTTGTACCATATTCCTATGTACCAATTCTTGGTATTTCCTGGCTGAAGAATCCAAGCTCGAATCTTCCTTGTGATGATACTAATGTTTCGTTGCCTTTGATGCTTTGCGTTGCATCTATGGTGCCGTCGCTAGCAGCCCAGGAGAAAAGCTTCCAGTTTGAGACAAGAATCAGAGTGACGACGACGAGAGAAAAAGAGGCGATCTTCGATAGCTTGATGATCATCATCGTTGCCTTAATGATTATTTTCCTTTTTTATTTAGATTTTCGAATGCTTGTCTGCAAATTTCATCTCTTTAAAAACCCATCTTTCCATAATCCGTCCAACTTCCTCTGTATTGGCTGTTGTGTTGACTTTCTTTTAATCAAAAGTCTACACATAGATAGGGTCATATATATATATATATATAATGTAGTTGATTGACCGAACAGTGACTAGGGGTGGTTCGGTACGGTATTCGGTACCAAAACTGTGGTACAGTATACCGTACCGAAATTTGGGTATCGAAAAAAAATCATATCAATACCATACCAAAATTTCGATATCCTTAAATTTCGACACGGTATCATACAGAAAATTTCGGTATGGTATCGGTATCATACCTTCTATACCATTCACACGGAGGGGTTTTACCATGCGTATCTTGTAACTCGTTAATTCGCTGTTTTCGAATTTTTATTCAATTCAAACTCCTTAGGCCCTAATAATATGGATTATTAATACCAATTTATCCAAAATAATAAAGATTTTTAATTCATAAAGTAACCTTAAATAATTACATATTTTAGTCACGCTCCCTAATAAGACAAAGAACTTTACATAACCACAAAATACAACTTCATATACATATTAATTAAAATGAAATGGCTATTTAAAAAAATTAGTGAAGATTACAAAAAGTAATTGCACTGCATCTTCACGCTTACAAAATTTTGAAGAAAAAAACATTAAAAAGACAAAAATTAAACGTAACTTGAATTACATTAGTTATTGTTATAATGAAGAAACAGTATAATATAATATATAAGTTCTGTGTATATATATAAACTATTTATGGGCTAGTTAATAATTTATGGGCTAAATAAATTTATGAAGATCATTATAATATTTTTATCCATTTTATTTTTTTTTGAAATAATGTAATATATGTAGGTGTGTATATAAATATATATAAGTAATATTAAAAATTTTAGTATTTTGGTATTTCGGTATAATCGTATACATAATTTTTAAATTTTCATACCGTTACCGTACCGAAAATTTTCGGTACGGTATAATACCTTACCAAAAACTTCGGTATACCAAATTTTCGATATTTTTGGTACGTTTCGATACGATAAGGATGGTATATCGGTATATTTCCCAGCCCTAACAGTGACAGGAGCGTTTGAATTTATTGCCAATATGATAAAAAAAAAAACAATTTGCAAGTTATTATGCATATTATGAGATAATATTAAGATGTGGATGTTTTTGGATTGTTATTGAATTATTTATATTTGGAGGTATTGAATGTTGTAAAATTAGATGAGTATTAATTGATAAGTTGATGTATATAATTGTAATAAATGTAAAAATTTTAGGTGTAATAGTAATTTTGTAGTAGTATAAATATGTCATTGTGGTTGTATAAGTGTAATTAAGAAGTATTGAATAAAGAAGTTATTATCTCTCTAGTTATCTCTCTAATCGTAATTAATAAACACTTAATAGTTATAATATTTTCATAACACGTTATCAGCACGAAGCTCTAATCAACCCGAGTTCGCCGACGTCATCACTCTGAGCACGGGTTTTCCGACCGTTTGAATTCGTCGACGTCATCACGCCACGGTATAGTATATATTTTATTTTCATATCTTACAACACAAAAAGCCCGCTGGCTCTCGCGGTAACCCCACAAACTTGTGGCATGATCACCAGATTTCGAATCCTAGCTGGGCCGTTGACTTTTAATATTATGCCATTTTATTCAAATTTGACTTTTTATTTTATCACAATAAGGTTAATATCATTTTGCTTCGAACTATTTTTCTTAACTAATTATTATATTCTTGATAGTACAAATGTCGAATCTTCAAAAGCTTTCATATTATTGCTCTGGATATCACGGGCAGGAACTATTTGTCATGGATTTTGAATGCTGAAATCCACCTTGAATGAAAGGCTTGGGAACTACTATACAAGCTGATAATACGGCATCGAGCCAAGATAAGACAAAGGCCATGATATTTCTCTGTCACCACCTTCACGAAAGTTTAAAGGTGGAATATTTTGTGGACTAATCTAAAAGAAAGCTATGACCACCAGGACTGTGATCCTACCAAATGTCCTATATGAATGGAAAAATTACGCTTCCAAGATTATAAATCTGTAAGTGATTATAATTTGTTATGTTCAGAATTACTTCTCAATTAAGATTGTGTGGACAGGAAGTTACAGAAGCAAGTATGATGAGAAAACCTTCACCACGTTCCATGCAGCGAATTTGTTGTTACAACAACAATATCGTGAAAAGGGTTTTAAAAAATATTCAGAATTAATTTCTTGTCTCCTCGTTGCTAAAAAAAAATAGTTATTATTGAAGAATCATCAATCACGACCAACGGGCTCTGCTCCCATTCTGGAAGTCAATATGAACACTTATCAAGGTGAACGAGGCAATAGCTTTCGCGGTCGTGGCATGTACAATAATCGAGGTCGTGGCGGTGGTCGTGGTCGTGGCCGAGGTCGTGGCCGTGGCCGACGGCATTATGGTAATTATGATAATTTTCATCAGAAAAGGAAAAATGGAAACAAAGGGAAATTGGCGAAAATAAAAAAGGCGATTCGATGAACCATGCTCTCGTTGTGGTATGAAAGGTCATTATTCGTACTTGTCGTGTGGCAAAAACATCTTGTTGAGCTCTATCAAATATCGCTTGAAAAAGGAAAGAAAGTTGAGACAAACTTTGTCCAAGATGAAGGAGGTTCCAATCAACCTCGGCGATATTCCCCACATGGATCTTGAAGAATTTCTCGCCGATCATAATGAATAAAAGACTTATTATTGTGTATCATATTGATATTTGTGTACGTGTGCTATGAGTTTTATGTCGTATGTGTGCTGTATATCATGATTTTATGAGTGTATGTGTGCTGTATTATCATGAATTTTATGTATAATTAATAATTAATGTGTTTATTATTTTCTTGAGGAATGAACACACGTGGAGATATATGTCTTGTGGACAGCGCAACGACCCATACAATACTCACGGATAAGAATATTTCATCGATTGATTACTCAAGAATCAAATGTTAATACTACTTCGGGAATTACAAAATTAATTGAAGGCTCTGGAAGAGCTAATATCTTATTATCCGGAGGAACAAAACTGCGTATTGAAAATGCATTATATTCTTCGAAGTCTCATAGAAACTTATTGAGTTTTAAAGAAATCCGTAAAAACGAATATCATATTGAGACTACAAAAGAAGGTGATAATGAATACCTTCAAACACAAACGTGATTTTAAATAAAAAATGTGTTATAGAAAAATTGTCTGCATTATCTTCCGATTTGTACTATGCATATATTAATGCAATTGAGTCGAATTTTATGAACAATGATTTATTTGTGGTGTGGCATGACCGATTAGGCCATCCCGGTTCACCTATGATGCAAAGAATAATTGAGAACTCGTGTGGACACACTTTAAAAAATAAGAAGATTATTCAATCCAATGAGTTATCATGTGATGTTTGCTCGAAAGGAAACTTAATCGTTAGACCATCACCGGTTAAAATTGAAGAATGAATCTATTACGTTTTTAGAACGTATTCAAGGCGATATTTGTGGATAAATTCATCCATCATGTGGTCCATTTAGATACTTCATTGTTTTTTTATGCATCAACTAAATGGTCACATGTATAATGTTATCAACACGCAATGTTGCGTTTGCTAGACGGCTTGCTCAGTTAATTCGATTACGATCACACTTTCCTGATTATCCAGTTAAGAAAATACGTCTTGACAATGCTGGTGAGTTCACCTCTAAAGCATTTAATGAATATTATATGTCTATTGGGATTGATGTTGAACATCCCGTAGCACATGTGCATACTCAAAATGGACTTGCGGAATCATTAATAAAAAGATTACAATTAATAGCAAGACCATTACTAATGAAGTCGTAGCTTCCCTTATCATGTTGGGGATATGCTATTTGCATGCAGCATCACTTATCCGCATTCGACCAACAAGTTATCATAATGTTTCCCATTACAAAAGGTTTCCGGTCAGGAACCAGATATTTCCCATCTGAGAACTTTGGATGTGCGGTGTATGTTCCAATGCTCCACCACAACGCACTAAATGGGACCACAAAGAAGATTGAAAATATATATTGGATTTGAATCTAAGTCAATAATAAAATATTAGAACCATTGACAGGAGATCTATTTACGGCTCGATTTGCCGACTGTCATTTTGATGAATCAAAATTTCCAACATGAGGGGGAGATAAAGAAAGTAAACAGCTGATTAAAGATATTAGTTGAAATGATTATCATTGGCTCATTTTGATCCTCGTACAAAAGAATGTGAACCTGAAGTTCAAAAGATAATTCATTTACAAAATTTTGCAAATCAATGCCAGACAGCTTTACTGACCAGAAAAAGGTGACTAAATCACATATACAAGCTGTTAATGCTCCTATTTGAATTGATACTTCTATTGATAATACTAATAATAAAATTGAGCCGAAAACACATTTGAAACGTGGTAGGCCATCGGGATCCAAAGACAAGAATCCTCGTAAAAGAAAGGAGCAAATACAATAGATGGTCAAATCGAGGATACGTCAACTCTAAGAGAGTCCATGAGCATAAATAAATCTGACCATGTACCTGAAAATTGTGAAAAATATGAAAATGAAGTGATCTCAATAAATTACCCATAATGGAATAAGATAGAACCGAGACGAAGTCAACGTTGACGATGTTTTCTCATTTGACGTAGCGCTACATGAGATTAATGAAAATGAGGATCATAAACCAAAATCTATAAATGAGTGTCGACAAAGAAGTGATTGGCCAAAATGGAAAGATGCAATTGAGACAGAAATAAAATCACTTGAGAAACGAAAGTATTCGAACCCGTGGTCCGTATTCCAGAAAATGTAAAACCGGTGGGATATAGATGGGTTTTCATTAGAAAGAAAAATGAAAACGGTGAAATTGTGCGATACAAAACACGGCTTGTTGCTCAAGGTTTTTCACAAAGAACTGGCATTGATTACGAAGAGACTTATTCTCCTGTGGTGGATGCAACAACTTTTCGTTATCTAATTAGTCTGGCAGTATGTGAAGGGCTCGATATGCATCTTATGGATGTTATCACTGCGTACTTGTATGGAAAACTCGATAGTGACATATACATGAAACTCCATGAGGGATTTCGTTTGCCTGAAAATTCAGGATCTCGAAATGAGTACTCAATAAAGTTGAATAAATCGCTCTATGGATTAAAACAATCAGCGCGTATGTGGTATAATCGTTTAAGTGATTATGTTAGGATTGGTTTACGCGTTTAGAGGGGAGTGAATAAACGCTTGACTCTTTTCGGTTTGTCTGTGGGGTGACAAGTATTCAATTAGTGACCGGTCCGTATAAGTGCGGAGAATGATAACGATTGTAACCGATATGAAATGAAATGCGCGTGTGTGTGAGACCGAGTTGTTTCTGGAAGTTCGGAGTTAAAATCTCCTACGTCTCCCCTTCTTCATCGCAAGGAAGGTTCACTAGATCTTCAGTTATACAATCTTTAATACAACCTACCCAGCTGAAAAACAGCTCTAATCTAGTGAATCACCTAGGTAGTCGTTTATAACAATTCACCTACTTCAACAGCATTTTACAGTCAGTTGGAGAATAAAGAACATAAACTCAACCCAGTTATGTCTTTAGACTTCACTCTAGAATTTCGCTCTTTCACAGTGTTTGAAGATCGTTGAAAATCGCTTAGAGTTCGTGAGATGGTGGAGTTGTTGTCTTCAACTTGTATTCCTCCTTTTATCGTTGAGGTTGAAATTCGAAGCCGTTGTTAGATAAACTCTTCACTCTGAACAGTGCATTAATTGACTTCCCAAAATGGGTCTGTCCGGTTTGTGCTGCAGTTTATCCTATCACTTTGTTTTATTCCTTAATTGCGCTAGTTGACCTCTGCTTCACTCTAGACTTGCAGCTTTGCATTGAATGTCTGAAATTTCCTTTTTGTCTCAATAAGCTCTTGTCTCGAGTGTTCATTTGAGATCCACCATATTATGATGTTCTGTCTGAAGTCTTGTCTATGACCGGTATTCTTAGTCGGTATGCAGTAGAAATCTTCGTGCTTAGTCGACCGATTGTAGCGTTTGTTCCTTAGTGTGAACTCTCCGGTTTCTTGTCCTTAATCAGTTATGTCAACACCAAAACTATTTATCCAAATGTTTAGATTCGTATTACTAGCAGATTATTTACTAAAGTGGGGTATAAAAATGATCAAATATGCCCTTGTATCTTCATGAGAAAGTGAAAATGAATTTGTCCTCATTGCCGTTTATGTTGATGACTTAAATATATTAGGAACTCCTCAAGAGTTAACTAAAGCTATTACATGTTTAAAACGAGAATTCGAAATGAAAGATCTCGGAAGAACGAAATTTTGTCTCGGATTACAAATTGAATATTTAAACAATGGAATATTTGTCCATCAACAGACTTATACAAAGAAGATCTTGAAAAAGTTTTATATGGACAAAGCGCGTTTATTAACTACACCAATGATCGTACGATCTCTTGATGTGAATAAAGATCCCTTCAGACCATGCGATGATAATGAAGAAATACTTGGTGCTGAAGTTCCATATCTTAGTGCTATGGAGCATTAATGTACCTTACAAGTCATACTAGACCTGATATATCATTTGCAGTGAATTTATTAGCAAGATATAGTTCTTCACCAACTAGCGACATTGGAATGGGATCAAACAAATATTCCGTTATCTTCAAGGAACTACGGATGCGGGATTATTTTACTCGAATGATTCACAATCAAGTTTAGTTGGCTATGCAGATGCGGGATTTCTATCTGATCCGCATAACGGACGATCGCAAACAGGTTACTTATTACACATGGAGGTACAGCTATTTCATGGCGATCGGTTAAACAAACCTTAATTGCTACTTCTTCAAATGGTGCTGAAATATTAGCGATTCATGAGGCTAGTCGAGAATGTGTTTGGTTAGATCTATTATTCAACACATTCAAGACACATGTGGACTATCTATTGAGGAATTACCTTCTACAATATTATTTGAAGATAATGCATATCTCAATTAAAAGAAGGTTACATCAAAGGTGATAGAACAAAACACATATCACCAAAACTTTTCTTTACGCATGAACTTCAGAAAAATGGTGATATTGATGTACAACAAGTTAGACCAAGTGAAAATCTTGCTGATCTATTTACGACGGCACTTCCTCCAAGATTTTTTGAAAATTTAGTATATTCAATGGAGTCCGAAAACTTAGAGATTTTAAAGGACATTCTCATCAGGGGGAGTAAATACGCGTTGCACTCTTTTTTCCTTCACTATGATTTTTCCCACAGGGTTTTCCTAGTAAGATTTTTAATGAGGCAACAACTAAATAGCGTAGCTAAGGAATGATGTACTCTTTTCCCTTCATTAGGTTTTTATCCATTCGGTTTTTCCTAATAAGGTTTTAACGAGACATATTCTTTGAAAAACATCCAAGAGAAGGTATTATGAATATTATGAGATAATATTAAGATGTGGATGTTTTTGGATTGTTATTGAACTTATTGATATTTGGAGGTATTATATATGAATGTTGTAAAACTAGATGAGTACTAATTGATAAGTTGATGTGTATAATTGTAAAAATTTGTAATTTTAGGTGTAATAGTGAATTTGTAGTAGTATAAATATGTGATTTGGGTTGTGTAAATGTAATTAAGAAGTATTGAATAAACAAGTTATTATCTCTCTAGTTATCTCTCTAATTGTAATTAATAAAACACTTAATAGTTTAATATTTTCATAATAGAAGTCGAATTGAGTACTTGTGTGTTGTTCTACTGACCGAGTCTTCTCATATCATACCCCATCTACAGTAAAACCTCTATAAATTAATACTCTATAAATTATAACCTCTTTAAAATAATAAAATCTTCCGGTCCCGACTTGGGCCTTTGTAAAAAATCATCAAATTCGATAAGATAATAATATAATAATTTTTTGGAAAATCCCTTTAAAATATTAGGTCCCATTAAAGCTCTAAATTAATAATTCATAAAAATTACAATTATAACATGTAATTTGCTAAATAAGAATCTATTAGTTACTAAATTTTCTTAAATTTAATCTAATGGATTTAATCCCTAACTTTTTTAGTTGCAATCACTAGTTCCAGTGTCGAGTTTTCTAGCTGCAACAAAAATGTGAAGGGTTGTTGTCGCCATTTGTGTCGCTTAATATCCCAACTCTTCTGAAAGTTGGCTGAACGGTACTCTATCCTGCGAGCATTTGATATTGTACCTTGATTAACTTTCAAACGATATTTTTCATCAATTCACACATGTAAATCGTTTTGAGTGCATGAATATAATTATGAAAAATATTGAATTCATTATCGTCACCACATTCTAAATTTGTTAAATTTAAAGAGTCTCTCTTTTAATTAATAAAATATTAATTTATCGATATATTAATATCTCTCTGAATTAATAAAATTTCATGGTCCCAATGTTATTAATTTATAGAGGTTTTACTGTATCTAGTTTATGGCCCTTCCTAAACAATTCGAGTCCTATAGGCAAATGTGACGTCACTGTAAGAACGTATTTAGATTTTAGTTTACTACTGCTGAGAAAAAGGTCTTCTCTTCTACGAGTCGATTGTTTGATGGAAGTATGACTCAGACAACTCAAACAGAAGATAGGCTGCGGGGAATTTTAGCCAATATTTCCCACAAAATTTTGTCCTCACAAGTATAATAGGAGAATATTAGCAAAAATAATTCTACACTTCAAAAAAGTTAGTCCGATAGCTTATTCTAGTCGGTGTGGAGCGAAGGCACAATATATGGGTCAGGCAGGCCTAATACTTTTCTCACACCAACAAAAGTAAAATGATTCAAATGAAATCATTTGAGACAAATATAAGTCTACAGTGGTGTTTGCTTCGATGATTATGGGTCTGCAAATGCGAGCCCGTGATGAAATTGGCAACAGATAATTTACAAACACACTGATCTATTTCGAAATGGGATGAAATTGTAATAAGTTCGATGGTTTGGGATAGTATCTTAGTCCACGTATTTCACGTGTATTTGAATAACAATGCAAAAAGCTATAGCTCGATTTATGGGAGTAAAATATTTTGGAAACAGATACCTCCTATGTTCTAATATATCTCTTCCTATTGATATATTTGTTTCTTGTTCCTGCATGTGGTGGTCCTATAAATGAACGAAAAACGTTAAAAGAGCTCCAAGGTGTTTTCATGAACGAAAAATTAATTATACATAACATAGTAATGAGGACAATCTAGCTTTGTTGAAGACAAAATCTAACGTGGTATGGAGTGTGACATTTGACGTATGGCGACGTGAGCTGTTATTTTCCTTAACTGCTATTAGTCTTAGTATTCAGATATTTAATGAAGACAACCTTCCAAATAGGACCACGTGCCGATAGTTTGGATTCATCTTAGCACTTGCTTCGTTATATTCAAAGAAATTTAATTAATTCGTAGATTCCCTAAGCATCATCACATGTAAGAAAATTTATGAAATTCTTAAAAGACAGAAATTCCTGCCCCACTACAAGATATGGACGAAGGGACTAACGTCGATTTACAATTCAGTTTTGGACTAGTAGTAATGTGTTTGATAAGATATAAGATTAAGTGAATTGTGGTAACTTTTGAAGAATAAAGAAGGTTCTCATTTATTTTCCCCACGTTCGACTGTCCAAAGCTAGCTTTTTCTTACGCCCCCTTCGATAATCATAGGGTAAAAAGAAAGAATGCGCAAGTGGAAAACATTTATGATGCTCGGTCATCCCAAACTTTCTGCTAGCATAGCAATAGAAATAATTAAACACGATAAGAAACAATGGCCAAACAAAGAAATAGACACAATGTCATGAGATAAATTATCGATGCAACTAATGGCCACCTAATTTTGTTAGCCATCGTATAAATAAATTGTCTTCAAATCTTGACAAATACAAGAAACGCGAATTTGAGTGCTAATCATATATCTCTATTACAAGGTACATTTGATTCAACGAAAGACAAAGTAAGTAAGAAAGCCACATGTAGATAGATCTTCTTCTTTCAAGTCAACTCTTGCATATGACCACAAAACAAGGTAAGAGTGCCTTAGAATCAAGCAAGTAAAGCTCCTCAATATTCGAATAAACCCGACTTTCCCTGCCAAGGAATCGAACCCATTCTGCCCAGCCATGTCCCTAACATTCTCCAAAGGGCGATGAACCCTCCCAGCGATAACCCTACAAACGATCAAAGCCTTTCGTAAAAAAGGCCCATCTTCTTGAACGATCTCTATCCCTTCGAAAGCCCTAGCGCTCGTGGAGGCTGTAAAAACTCAATCCATCTTTCGATTCCCTCTTCGCAGCGAACCTTGTCTTATAATCCTACAGACGCAGCAATTTTCGGACAGGCAGAGGTTGAAGAACCGTGAGGCCTAGGGAACAAGCTAAGGTTGTGCCGTAGAATCTCAGCAGCTCGTTTCCATCTGCCAAGCAACGAGGATGCTTCTTTGGGAGTTGCTGGCTGGCCTTCGATTTCACGGCTTCCCTGTACTCTTCGAAGCGAGAGAGTGTCCTTTGCATGTTGTGAACTTTTAGGACGCGATCTATTCTTACGCATTGGTTGTCGGGCTTGACCCAGCTCGATCTGCAGATGATTTCGACTATCTTTCTAGACGAATCGCCTTCCATGAGCTCCGTTACTGTTATCATTATCATTACAACACAACGAGCAAGTAATTTTGAGGTCCTAGGTGAAACGTTCATAGAATTCCATCAGTTTTTTTCAACAAACAAAGGTGTATAGTATAGTTCCCTAGTAGCATAAAGTTACTGCCTTTTTTCAACCATTTTCACTCTCAAATCCCAAAAACACACACAGAGGGAAAGGAATACTTACCAGCGTGCTTGGAAAGGTGATGTGATTCGAGAGACTCCCACTTCACAAACTGCTCCCCACACTTATGGCACGTGGCAACACCATTATTCCCATCTTTCCCGAAAGAAATAGCCCTCTTTTCGCAGGCGAAGACAGCTTTACTCTTCTCTCCCAAAGCAGGGCTGTTCTTCCTAGGCGTTGCGCTCGCAGTATTACAGTTCTTGCTGTAGTAACTGTGAACGGGCGTACCAGGAATCAGCGTTCCCACGTCATAGGTATCGCTGTCGCTGCCATTACAGCCGCTTTCTTGCAGCAACCCATTACAGCCTTTGATTCTCAGCTCGCATTTCGAGTTGCTAAGAATCACTTCGTGGGCTATGGGGTTGAGAAAATCGCTGCTTCCTATAGATCTTGGGCTGGAGCTAGTGGGGGATGCCTCTCAGACGATGATGATGTGAGGTGCTGCCTTTGCTTCCGTGAATGACGTCCTTGAGATTCGCCAGAGACCTTGAACAGCCTGACCTCGGAGCTTTCTTGGTCAAAATAGTGGTCAACTGCTTTCGAGTCTTTGGGCTTTGGGCATCTGTTGAACCGCTTGATCTGCAGTGAAGGGATTTCTTTAAGGAGAACCATACTGTGTCTTTCTTGTTCTTATTCTCGCCCATCGTTTTTTTGTGGGATGCTGATTTTTCGCTTTGTGCTTCAGAGGTCGAAGCTTTATTCTAACATTTGAAGAGGTAAAGCTAATATGACCCTACGTAAGCTTGTAAGGAATTGTAAGGTTGGATGGATGGGTTGGTTGATAAGAGGATGTTCCCTCCATTCTTGGCTAAGAGGTAATAGACAGTGTTTCGTAAACTTAGCTTTCTTGCTTTCGTTGACGAGGTATAGGGGAAATTTGAAAGAGGTCGGACAACGTAGTAAGTTAAAAATTGACTTAGAATAAACATGTAGTAAGCTGAATTGTGTAAAAATGTAAAGTGATGTGGTGGGAACATTTTAAATCGATAGACCGATCTCTCATGTGTCACCTCATCGCTATAAATTAAGTTGAATTTTCATCACGGGTTTCACACAGTTACCAAGAACATCTTAAAACGGACTAATGAAAATATCTAGTATTTTTTGTATAACTTATATAACGATACAGAGAAAAAAATATTTGTTATTTTTTTATAATGTTATAATTCGCTCGCAAATTTTCATGCCATTTCGGGATTGAATCTCTTCAAGCATTTCCACGAAGTGTTTTATACATTATAACAATGGGACATACGTAAATTTTTAAAAGTTCAGGATTTTATTTTTCCAGTGTGGAATTGGTAATTGTTACTACTTTCTGGCAAGATGTGTTGTAGTACTTTGTTAGTTCAGTTGGAATTTTGGTACTATCTATTTGGATTTTTCAAATAAAACTAGAATCTTTTGTGATAGGGTTAGGGACAGTGTAAGATGATGCATATTTTGTTGTCCAAAGTAACTGCATAGTAGGATAGGAAGACACCATAATATGGTCACAGATGATAAAGTTCGAAATTTCGATGAACAGTTCAATAGATATATTATAATGCTGAAGTTTCAATTTTATGACAACTTTTGAAGTTACAGTCTCATGATCGATTTAGGATGTCGATGTGCCTTGCATTTTTCGCCTAAAGTATTTTACGTAACCGTACTTTTCTACTTTAAAGTCCCATACCATTCATGCGTTTCGATGTGCTAATATGCAGTTAGGGATCTTTATAATTCGAATAAATACAATTTTGTATTCAAACTTGGAAAGACAAATGGCGAAGTGGATCGGACCCTTTTCCCATGCAAAATATCTTTTACGGTTTCCCACGAATAGTATTTTAGGATGAAAAGAATTATGAAACAGATGCAACTTAAGTTTCAGTTCCAAGAATAGCTTTATTTTTGAACAAATACTTAAATAAAGGGACAACCTCGATTAAATCTCCATTTCCAAACTTTTTTATCAACTAACTCTCCCTTTCAATTCACTTATTATCAAACTCCCTAAATCAAAACACTCTTGCACATTGCTACCTATTTACCCGAAATGACGATTTTAGCCTCAGTTATTATTTTTTAAATCATTTCTTCCCCAAATCAACATCCACCTAGCTTTTAATTTCAGGCTCCATCTTCCAATTAGAAAAGCTCCTGCCGGCGACGGAAAAGCCTCTGCCCGCAATAGAAAGCTCCGAGCTTGCCTAATTCACTGTGGGTTTTCTCGGTCCACGTAAGTTGAGGCAGGTTTATGTTGTTTTTTTTTCACTGTGGGTTATCCTTCGAGCTTCTTGACCTCGAGGGAACAAAATTGAGTTAGAGAATTCTCTGATGAGGGGTACAATGAATATTTGTGGCAGTAGCATGGAGATAAATTGAGTATCGGGTTGTGGGTTTCGCAATTTGGGTGTCGAGTCGTGGGTGTTGCGATTTCGGCATCGGGGTGTAAAAAGCTAAGTTCTTCTCCTGTTTTTCTACTGTTAGCATACTGTGGGTGTCAAGAGAGGTTAGTATTTGCTTAAGATTTGGCTAATTTATCTGTTAAAGCAATTTATTATATGCAGTACCAAAGTATATTGAATTACAGTACCCGCATTTCTTTAATGAAGTACCTTTTGAAGGTTTATAGCAGTATAATATGGTATCGTTTGTTATTTACTTTTAACAGGTAACTTAATACGAAGATATGTTGTCTACGAATGTCTTTGATGGGCACACGTTGTTTGCATGTGTGGAATATAAGAAGATCACCTATTATTGTTTTACCAATGAAACGATAGGTTATGGAGCATTCTTTTTGTTGGTATGTTGCTGATATGTTATCCAACATTCTTACGATGATATGTTTTTGATATGATGTTGGTGGATAAAATGATATTAATATTGTCGATATGTTCGATATTAATATTGTTGGTGGATGAATCATATTAAAATTGTTATATTGATATCAATACTATTGTTGAATGAATAATATTAATATTGATGTCTTATTACTGATCGTGTTCCAATAAAATTGTTTGCTGGAAGTTCTAATGCCTTATTTACACAATAATATTCGTGTTTTCGATAATTAAAAACGTGGTACTCAAAAGATACTACAGGTAACCTACCATGTTACTACATTATCATAAGATATGGTACTATAAATATCTATATATGGTACTACAAACATCTGTATATTGATACTACAAATTGGGGCATGAATTTCGATTGTTAGAAACGTGGTACGAAAAAGATACTACAAGTAACATACATATGGTACTACACTATCGTAGGGTATAGTACTATTGACATCTATTTATTGGAACTACAAACATATGTATATTGGTACTACAAATTTGGGCAGGAATTCCGATTGCTAGAAACGTGGTACGAAAAGATACTACAAGTACATATATATGGTACTACACTATGATAAGGTATGGTACTACGAACATCTATATATTAAACTACAAGTATATGTATATGGTACTACAAATTTGGATAGGAATTTCGATTGCTAGAAACGTGGTACGAAAAAGATACCACAAGTAAACATAGGTATGGTACTAAACTATGGTAGGTTATGATACTATGAACATCTATATATGAAACTACAAACATATTATATTGGTACTACAAATTGGGTAGGAATTTCGATTGCTAGAAACGTGGTATGAAAAAAAGATACTACAAGAAACATACATATGGTACTACACTATGGTAGGGTACGGTACCACGAACATCTAAATATTGGAACTACAAACATATGTATATTGGTACTACAAATTTGGGAAGGAATTTCGATTGCTAGAAACGTGGTACGAAAAAGATACTACAAGTAACATATGTATGGTACTATACTATGATAGGGTATGGTACTACGAACATCTATGTATTAGAACTACAAACATATGTATATTGGTACTACAAATTTGGCTAGGAATTTCGATTGCTAGAAACGTGGTACGAAAAAGATATCACAAGTAACATACGTATGGTACTACACTATGGTAGGTTATGATACTACGAACATTTATATATTGAAACTATAACATATTTATAATGGTACTACAAATTTGGGTAGGAATTTTTGATTGCTAGAAACGTGGTACGAAAAAAGATACTACAAGTAACATACATATGGTACTACACTATGGTAGGGTACGGTACCCGAACATCTATATATTGGAACGGAAAACATATGTAATTAGGTACTATAAATTTGGGTAGGAATTTTGATTGCTACAAACGTGGTATGAAAAAGATACTACAAGTAACATACGTGTGATACTGCACTATCATAGAGTATGGTACTTCGAACATTTATAAATTGGAACTACAAACTTATTTATATTGGTACTACAAGTTTGGCTAGGAATTTCGATTGCTAGAAACGTGGTACGGAAAGATACTACAAGTAACCTACTCGTGGTACTACACTATCTTATGTTATGGTCGCAAACATCTATATATTGGAAATACAAATATATGTGTATTGGTACTACAAATTTGGGGTAGGAATTTCGATTGTTAGAAACGTGGTACGAAAAAGATACTATAAATAACATACATATGGTACTACGCTATGGTGGGGTATGGTACTACGAACATCTATATATTGGAACTACAAACAATGTATATTGGTACTACAAATTTGGGTAGGAATTTTTCGACGCCGTCCGAGTTATTTTTTGTCCTTGATTATGTTACCATAGTTATAAATACTTTACTGATGATCTGGTATCAGTAATTGGTGGTTAATATTTAGAATTAGGTATTATTACGTTGAAACCCCACTTTCGTTCTACTATTATGATACTAGTAAGAACATCTTACTGCATAATCATGATTTTTCATCGACAGAAACTTAGTGTCTATATTTCGTGTTACCTTGTGTTTAATTTTATCATGTACCGTAATTTGGAAGTTCACATGCCTTATTTGCACAATATCTACGTGTTTTCGATAATTACAAACGTGATACGGAAAAGATACTATAAGTAACCTACCTTGGTGCTACACTAGCTTATGTTATGGTACCGCAAACATCTGTATATTGGAAATACAAATATATGTGTATTGGTACTACAAATTTGGGGTAGGAATTTCGATTGTTAGAAACGTGGTACGAAAAAGATACTACAAGTAACATACGTCTGATACCACGCTATGGTGGGGTATGGTACTACTAACATCTATATATAAGAATACAAACATATGTATATTGGTACACAAATTTGGCTAGGAATTTCGATGCTAGAAACGTGGTACGGAAAGATACTACAAGAAACATATATATGGTACTACACTATGGTAGGGTATGGTACTACGAACATTTAGATATTGGAACTACAAATATATGTATATTAGTACTACAAATTGGGTAGTAATTTTTCGACGCCGTTCGAGTTATTTTTGGTCATTCACTATGCTACAATAGTTATAAATACTTTACTGATGATTTGGTATCAATATTGGTGGGTGAATATTTAGAATTAGGGATTATTACGTTGAAACCCCAAATTTCTTTCTACTTACTATGATACTAGTAAGAACATCTTACTACATAGTCAAGATTTTTTATCAAAGTTAGTGTTGATATTTTATGCTATCGTATGTTTAATTTTATCATATGCCGTATTTTGGAAGTTCTCATGCCTTGTTTGGACAATAATTTATGCGTTTTCGATAATTAAAACGTGGTACGGAAAAAGATACTGCTAGTAACCTACTGATGGTACCACACTAGCTTATGTTGTGGTACCACAAACATCTACATATTTCGAAGCGCTAGCACGATACGTAAAGATACTACAAACGACCCAACTACGGTACTAAAGAGCATGTAGTTGGGTAGTGCAACTATCCACATATAGGTACTACAAACGTCTTTATATCGGTACCACCAATTAGAGTGCGTATTTCGAAGCCGCTAGCACGGCACGTAAGATACTACAAACAACCCAATTTTGGAACTACACAAGCATATAGCATGGTACTGTACCTGTCCACATGTAGGTACTACAACGTCTTTATATTGGTAACGCACATTAGAGTCGGCGTATTTCCAGGCCGCTCTCACGGTACGTAAAAGGTACTACAACAAACTAATTATGGTACTACAAAAACATATAACATGGTACTGCAACTGTCCACAAGTAATACTAGTAATGTCTTTATATTGGTACCAGAAATTAGAATCGGCGTATTTCGACTCCGTGCACAGTATGTCAAAGACACTACAAATAACCTTATTATGGTACTACAAAGTATATAATATGATACCGCAACTGTCCACATGTAGATTCTACAAAAGTCTTGAGATTGGTACCACAAATTAGAGTTGGCGTATTTCGAAGCCGCTCGCATGGTACGTAAAAGATACTATAAATGACATACGTATAATACTACAGTAAAGAAATCGTTGGTACTGCAAAGCTAATATTGGTACTACATATCTATTGTTCAGGTACTACAAAAATACCAAGAATAGAAACATAAACAAGTCAAAAAACTATGAGGATCAACAGCATATCAGTCTCCAAACACAGATAAATATCACTTAAACAAGTGGAGCACACAACTAAGATCGTCCGTAAGTATCGTGGCAACCATGAAGCCACGATAGAATTCGACGTCAACTTCGTTAAGATACTTCCCCGAGCCACCGGTCCAACGATGTATCGATCCATGGACATTGCAGAATGTACGCCGCACTCCAGACCATCTGGACTCTGCTCCCTCTCGTGGACTCAGACTCTGACATGATTGACTTGGGCTTATAGTCCCACCTCCAAGTCCAATAGGTCGACATAAAACGAGCATGTAATAATATAACAAGTTAAGAACATGATAAAGCGTTTAATTTAATAACATTCAAACTTACAAATGATCTAGTCGCCCATTTCATGTGATTGTGCTTCAGCGAATCTCGTAGGTAAAATCGTCTTCACGGTACCAATTAACTATGTAATACGGTACCAAAAAAGCATATACAAGCACCAATTCAATTATCGTACCCAAAACAACCAAGATTCGTACCATGACAGTAAAAAATGCAGTACCTTTACCTCGAGCAGGAATTTAGAAGCTGACACCCTAATTTGAAAAAACCAAGTTCCCAATTCGAAAATGAAATAATTAAACCCTAATTTTGCCATAAACCCCAAATTCGAGCCGTAATCACAAAATTAAACATAGCCGACATAAAATCTTTCAAGAAATGCAACTATGAAAGTCCTAATCTCTACATTAACCCAAAATGCCACAAAAGACGAAAATTTAAAGTCGAAAAACGAAGGTGTCAAGCGGCTAGTATACCGTTGAGATGATGCCAAGTCGAATAAAGGTGTGAAGTCCTAATCTCACGTTCGTTGCTCGTTGTGGAGGTGAAGCTGAGAATCGGCCGACTTCTCTGTACTCGTTTACGTCTGCTTTTCGTTGTCTGTGTTTTTGTTCATCGTCGTTCTCTCAAATGAATTCACTAGGTTATTTTGTAATATTTATGTTTTACAGGGTATATTTGTCCATTAGGTAGCTATGTGATGTAGAAGTTTGAAAGGGGGAGTTTGGTGATAGTTGAATTGAGGAGGGAGTAAGTTGATGTATAGTTTGGATAAGGGGGATTTATGTGTAGATTTGCCTAAAATAAATTAAGATTCATAACCTTAAATTTGAAGTAATTTCGCAATATCAACAAAAGTTTTTGCATAAGTAACATAGCCCAGAAAGCAGGCCCATCTAAGTCTGCAGGCCCATTGTCATGTTTATGTTGTCTAATATGGCCTGTTTCCTTGAAAAGATACGAATATAATATTCTCAATACTGTCAAATCACTATTAAATAAATTCGAGAAGGGTGTAGAATATTCTACGATCATACAGTAATAGATATTTTTTCTCCTTATAGATAAATTGTATTCGGCCATGGAATAGGTTAGGTGTTTGGTATATCCACCACGAACAGAAGATAACAAGTTTTAGGTCAAGCGTGGAAGTTGCACCGCCGTATTTATTATGAGTTTTAAAATCAATATTAAATAACAATATTATTTATTTTATTATTATCGTACTTCAATAATGCAAATTGCTTTAGGGCTGACGCGGTTTGTGAATTCTATATAAGCAGCTCGTCGCTCGTCTTTTCGTTCATCTCTCTTATCATCAACACCAAAGAGCCTTCTTTTCTACGAAAGCTTCCGATCGTTTTACTGTCAATCAATGTAAGTTTTTCAGTTTTATCTTCCGATTATCATCCCTCGCTTATCCTATTCATGTATAAGAATTATGTTTGTGAATCGGTCCTCTGTGATTTGGATTTTTATTTTGTTATGTTGATGATTCTAGGGTAGCTTTGCTAGATCTGTCTCTTCGTTTTAATATAGCTCAGCTTCATCGTCTGTTTTATACCTGATCTAAAGCTGCGTCTGTGATCTGTTCTTCTAGTCTGTTAAAAGGTCCATGCTTCTTCGACAAAGTGCTTAATCGTTGTGTGAAAAGCTAATATTCGATTGGATTTCTATGCTAATTGAAATCCGTCGTGACCTTGGGTTTCGTCCATTTGCAGAAATTTTTGTTCCGTTTGAACCTATAAGATTGGTAATTCTGACGTTGTATTCGCATAATTGTGTTGGATCCGTGGTCTTTGTGATACTTCATCCATTAACTGGTGTAAAATCGTTGGTTATATATGTCATAGCTTACAAAGAGCTCTCTGAATATACAGATGCAGATCTTGTGAAGACCCTCACTGGCAAGACAATCACCCTTGAGGTGGAAAGCTCCGATACCATTGACAACGTCAAGGCCAAGATCCAGGACAAGGAAGGGATCCCACCTGACCAGCAAAGACTGATCTTCGCTGGAAAGCAGCTTGAGGACGGACGTACCCTTGCTGACTACAACATACAGAAGGAGTCAACCCTCCACTTGGTCCTTCGTCTCCGTGGGGGTATGCAGATCTTTGTGAAGACCCTCACCGGCAAAACCATCACGCTCGAGGTGGAGAGCTCAGACACCATTGACAACGTAAAGGCCAAAATCCAGGACAAGGAAGGAATCCCCCCGGACCAGCAGCGTCTGATCTTTGCTGGCAAGCAGCTCGAGGACGGGCGTACGCTTGCCGACTATAACATCCAAAAGGAGTCAACCCTCCACTTGGTCCCTTCGCCTCCGTGGTGGTATGCAGATCTTTGTGAAGACCCTCACCGGCAAGACCATCACCCTTGAGGTCGAAAGTTCAGACACCATTGACAACGTAAAGGCCAAAATCCAGGACAAGGAAGGTATCCCACCTGACCAGCAAAGGTTGATCTTCGCCGGGAAGCAGCTCGAGGATGGTCGTACATTGGCTGACTACAACATCCAGAAGGAGTCAACCCTCCATTTGGTCCTTCGTCTCCGTGGTGGTATGCAGATCTTCGTCAAGACCCTCACTGGCAAGACAATCACCCTTGAGGTCGAAAGTTCAGACACCATTGACAACGTCAAGGCCAAGATTCAGGACAAGGAAGGGATCCGCCTGACCAGCAGAGGCTTATCTTCGCAGGAAAGCAGCTCGAGGATGGCCGAACCTTGGCAGACTATAACATCCAAAAGGAGTCTACGCTCCACTTGGTCTTGAGGTTGAGAGGAGGAATGCAAATCTTTGTCAAGACTTTTGACGGGGAAGACCATAACTTTGGAGGTGGAGAGCTCGGACACCATCGATAATGTGAAGGCCAAGATTCAGGACAAGGAGGGTATTCCCCCCGACCAGCAGAGGCTTATCTTTGCAGGCAAGCAGCTTGAAGATGGTAGGACCCTTGCTGACTATAACATTCAGAAGGAGTCTACGCTTCACCTTGTCCTTCGTCTTCGTGGTGGATTCTAAGTGATAATTTGCTCTGTGTTATATTTCTGTTGGTGACACAATAGTTTGGTTGGTGCGTTTGTGTGGGAATTTAATGGGGTATAAAATAATGGCTTAGGATGTGTTTTGTGAGTCTGTTAGTGCTACTTTTTCTGTATCATACTCCAGGTTCTATGGTTGTTATGAGACAAATTCCAGAATAAATATTAATCCGTCTCCAAATTCTGAATTGATTACGAAAACCCAAAATAAAATAAAAATTAAAGATCCAAGTGAAAAAGAAGGTACCTAATTATTAGAAATTGCATTCCGTTCCACGTCTCAGGACAATAAATATAAGAGCAATCCCTTCATAAATCATACATCAAAAGTTTTGCAGCACATTATTGTTGTGATATATCTCCATTTACATGTAAAACCCGCACTGCTTCGCTTGTCCGCCGCTGTAAAAGCCACAAACTACCGTACCTGAGAAGACACTTCACTGTTCCGCCTGTCAAAATTGATCGGAATCGTTTCATCTGTCGATTGATACACGAGCTGTAATGTTTTCCGAGGAGACGCAGAATTATAAAAGGAAAGAGTTTGAATCACCTGAGAATACAAGAAAGTCCCAAGAATTGCAATCGCAGCTCCGAGAGCATTTATAGGTTGAACGGGCGTACGGAAAATGATGATGGAAGAGACAATCACGGATATGCGTTTCATGGTATTTCCAATGCTAAAAGTCAAAGGAGATATCTCGTCCAACGACATGTAAGAGACTTGATTGTATAGGTGGTAGAATACACTTTGGGCAGCCATCCACCTATTTAACATATGTTTTTTGCACAACTTTATCTCATAATCTTCCTCAAAATCTAAGGCGTCATACGAAATGAATGCCGGGACTTCAAAGTTAGGCGCAAAAGTATGACTAACTTTACCAGATTCAAGCTTAACTCCATAGTACAAGAAAGAATAGAAGGTGTGGTAAGTTCATGTGATTTACTTACAATATGATCTGTGGTCCAATCTGAGACATGGCTTGTTCGAACCCACGGCCCACATCTTCGGTCCCTCGACGGCGATGGCAAACGGCGTGAGTATGACGAGAGAAAGCATAGAAAGGCAAGCATAGTAGTTCATCCCGCTAACTGATTTGCCCTTCATGCCCTTCTTGAAAATATGTTGCGGAAAACGAACGCTAGATTCGATATCATGGCCCCCATAAAACCTGATATTGACAGAAAACTACCCTATCTTTAAGAAAGAAAAAAGGAAGAAGAACCTTCACAGCTTGCTCCTCATTACCAAATAACCACAAGCTTCCAAAGACAAAGCTACCTAATTCTCTGAGGTTTCATGTGACTCCAATCAAGTCCTCAACCTCATCAAGATTAGCAATTCACGGAAGAACCGAGTTAAAAAGAAAATATGCTTTCGACAGTTTAACAGCGTGGATAAGCAGATGATTAATTAGGGCAATGGGGTTTTACTTACCAATCATGTTGAAGTTGAGCTCAGTGAGAGCTGCTAAACCACAGCCACCGATGATTGGAGAAGGGATAGATAAACAGATGGAGGAAATGTTTCTCCTAAGATGAATCTCGAAACGAGGACGCTAAAAGCTGGCTCGCCGCTCTTGATTATGTGAGTGAAGGAAACGGCCACCTTCGACATACTCACGGTAGCTGCCACGTGCCCAATTGTATGTGCAACTGCAACCTATAAACGCATGAAATTACCTCAATCGCAGTAAAAATATCATTTTTTTTTCTCTTTTTAGAGAGGTAAGAAGCCAGGCAAAACACCAAACATCCCACGAACAAAGACCACAAATCCCAGAAAACCACATAGAAAAGACAAAATCATGGTAAAATTAATAAGAACTTTTGTCGATTGACCTACATCAAGACATTGGAAAAGAAAGGGACACATCCATATCATATCACAGAACGAGAACTAAGAAAAAAAAGTTGATAAATCTCACCGGGAGAGGCTCTTCCAAAAATCAAGATCGGTCTTTGGAAACTCGGCGATCCTCAGAGCCCATGAAAACAGCATTATCAAAGACCCAGCGGCGAGCGAAAGAGTTGAAGTCAGCCATGGAAAAGGGTAAGCATTCAGCACCTTCTTATTGTAAATGTTAAAGATGACATTCAAACCCACCAAGTCGCAAAGTAAACACCGATCTTAAGCTTCCTCGCCGCCTCGGATTTCGACTCCGCGGCGGGCTCTGAGTGGTCGGCTGCTTCATAGGCCTTACAGGTCGCCGGAGATCGAGCTTGTCTCGCCTCGCCGAAAGGGTAAGACTTAACCCCTGACGCGATCCTCGAGACATGTAGAGGCTTAGAGAGGGGAAAAGCAGATGTTGGAAGATCCTTTCTTGTAAGAGGGTTAGGGGCAAATTAATCGGATCGCCACCAAGAACCGCTCTCCTTTTTGTAGAGTAATATCCGAGCCCAACGAAAAGGGTTGGCACCTTAAAGAAGACGAGATCATAGTAAAGCTCAATTATAAAGAACTAACGGAAAGGGTTTTTTGTTTCGATTTCGAAGACGGGGTTTTTATTTTCTGCGACGGTAAGATGTTCAGAGCTCTTCTGTAGAAAGAGCTTTGAACATGAACAACCCTTGTGCGAAAAATCTTCTGTCTCTAATCAGAAAAGGGAACATGTATCACAAGATCATCAACAGCGAATTACAGCCTGGTGAAAAAAAAAAAGAATAGATTCTATCGTCTAAATTGGTGATGATTCTGAGGACGAAATCTCTAATATAAAAAATTTTGGTTTGGTAATAAGGAGGATGGAAATATTGGGTATGCTTTTGAGATCTCTGTTTCTTTTGGTAGAGGGTTAGGTGTGAAATATTATTGCAACTGAGACGCATGAATATTGAAATGCTTTTACGAGGAAAAAGAGGTTACTGACCTTTCATAGTATTGTAAGTTAGGGTGGCGAAGAAGAAAATATAATATATATATATATAAATAAAATATATCAAGTTTGCACTTTAAAAAAGAAACAAAAACCCGGCTCGTCCTATGTTTGTATAGTATTTATCGAATTTGTAATGAAAAAAAATCTGGGAGTAACAGCATTAGATATAAATAAAAAACATTTTCATTTGATTATTGAAGAGTTAAAAGTGAACTTTTTCTTGGGATTTCTTGGCATGTTGATCATCAAAATTCAATCGTGACGTGATTTTGCTTGTATTCCAAAGTTGAAATCATTGCATTATCTTTTCCTTTTTAAATATTTTAATACTAATCGATACTTAGAACTACGATGATTCGTATCGGCATCGTTATACTGTATAGGGGTGGTTCGGTACGGTATACCGTATCAAAACTGTGATACCGTATATCGTATCGAAATTTCGGTATCTAAAAAAATCATACTAATACCATACCAAAATATCGGTATACCTTAAATTTCGATACGGTATCATAACGAAATTTCGGTATGGTATCGTATCATACCTTCTATACCATTCACACGGAGGGTTTTTACCTGCGTGTCTCGTAACTCGTTAATTCGTTGTTTTCGAATTTTAGGCAATTTAAGCTCCTTAGGCCCTAATAAAATGGATTATTAATACAAATTTATCCAAAATAAAAAGATTTTTAATTCGTAAAGTAACCTTATATAATTTACATATTTTAGTCACGCTCCTTAGTAAGATAAGAACTTTACATAACCACAAAAAAACTTCATATACAGATTAATTAAAATGAAATGGCTATTTAAAAAAATTGTGAAGATTAACAAAAGTAATTGCATTGCATCTTCACGCTTACAATCTTGAGAAAAAAACATTAAAAAGGCAAAAATTAAAGTAACTTAAATTACATTAGTTATCGTTATAATGGAAGAAACGGTATAATATATATATATATATATATAGTTGGGTGTATATATATAAACTATTTATGGGCTATGAATAATTCATGGGGTAAATAAAATTTATGAAGATCTTTATAATATTTTTATCCATTTTATATTTTTTTAAAATATGTAATATATTAGGTGTGTATATAAATATTATATATATATATGTAATATTAAAAATTTTAGTATTTCGGTATTCCGGTATATTCGGTATACTAAATTTTAAAATTACCGTTACCGTACCGAAATTTTCGTACGGTATCATAACTTACCGAAAACTCGGTATACCAAAATTTCGATATTTTCGGTACTTTCAATACGATAAGGACAGTATATCGATATTTCGGTATATTTTCTCCAGCCCAAATACTGTTACCAATATTCAACTATTGCATAATGCATCTCTCTTAATTAATAACGTCAAAGCAAGGTGGGGTTTCTTTTGGGTAATCATTTGCACAAGAAACCATTTTTTTTTAATTCGTTTATTATTTGTCCACCTTGGCATTTATCATGGGCTACTAGCTATTATACCCTCATATCATGTACGCTGTCTGTAGACTTGGGCTTTGGGCTGGATTGGGCCGGTTCCGGCCGGTTCCACCGGTTCCGCCGTGGTAACGGTTCCGGTTCCGTTCTGGTTCCGGGACCATTTTTCCGGGACCGGCCAGAACCATACTACGAACCCTCGGGCCTCTATTGGAAACCGGAACTGGCCCGTTGAATTTTTTTATTTTTTTTATACTTTTAAAAAATTCTTTAGAAAATATTCAAAAAATTTATTCCAAAAAAAACAAAAAAAAAGATAACACAAATTACAAAAAAAAAACTACCTAAAAAATACAATAAAAACATAAAAGAAAAAAAAAATACCTAAATCTAAAACTTACAAAAAAGGAAAAAAAATATTCGAAATACAAGAATACAATTTATTATTCGACTCACTATTAATTATAGACGCCTCTTCGTCTTTGTCCGAACTGGAAGAACGGAACTCGTCGATGGCGTTCTACCGTCGATTTAAGCTCGCGCGTCGGTCGCGATAATTCGCCCGGATGTAGAGGAAGGCGGACTCGGAGGCGACACTAGACGCTTGCACGGCTAAAAACGTCTCGAGCGACGGCGGATAGGATCGGCAATATCTCAATCAGTTTGTCGTAATTCATACCTGGAGGTGTTGCCGACTGCGACATCGTTCCAAAAAGGCATCAACAAGTCCTTGTAGCGCATGAAGGTGCTGAGGAGGTGGTACAACGAGTTCCACCTCGTAGGGACCGGCAACGAAAACTTCTTGTATGTGAGGCCAGGCGGCAAGGATGGTTTGCTTCCACGACGTTCCGTAGCGGCGTTCCCGAAGTAACTTACCTATCACCTTAAATTTTTCGACAATATCTCCCAAAATTTCGTCAAAAGCACATTGCACACACGAGTTAATAATATGCAAGCACACCTAGCATGTAATATCGACCGTCTAAGGGTAATCTAAGATGCCTACGACGGATCCCTATCGCTACATTGTTCGCGCTAGCATTATCTAAGGTAATAGACATAATTTTATCTTGAATACAATATTATTAACGACATTCAACACATAGTTCGATATCGTAGTGGCGTTATGCTGCGCTCTAGGGGATTTAGGGAAAGAATACGTTTTTGCATAGTCCATGTTTCATCTATCCAACGGGCGGGTGACAACTAAATAAGATTGCGACGTAATGTTAGTCCAAATATCGGTAGTCAAACTAATCCTACACGAAATGTTAGCTAAATGACTAATTAAGCTAGACTGATATTCCTAAAAGTTTCTAAGACATATTTCCTAAGGGTTTTACGGGTCACGTTATGGAAACCGGGTTGTATCGTACTCGTAAATTCGTAGACCCTCACTTTCCGCAATGCAAAGGGTTCTTCACACATATTACTACGAATTTAACTAAGGCTTTCTTAGAAATTTCCTTATTAATACAAAAATTCTAACCGTACTTACATTTATTTGTTGTTGTCGGATTCGTTTCCTACCGGCTCTAGATCGTCCCCGAAGTTATGCGCCCTCTGGAGGTGTTTTTTTCGTCGAGCCCGTCCCACCTTGATTCGGTCCGGTCTTAATTGTGTAGGGGTGGCGGCACATTTTGCAATAAGCGGTACCTGAAGCGGGATTATTTTATCCATTTCTAAGTCGAAAAAATTCCATATCTTAGACCGCCGAGGTTGCTGCTTCTTTTTATCGTCGCTGTAGAAGCTTGGCTCGGTCCCTCGTCGGTCGCCGCCGTCGGATTCGTTTCCGGTACATCAGTCTCCTCGTCGGTGTCGGCATTTTCCCCGAAAATGTGTCGGCGTGACCTAAAACCATATAAACGTCACGTCACGAGGGTTAGGATTCTCGATGACGACGCCATTAGTGTAAAATAATAATTCAATTATTTGTAATAATAGTGAGTGTGTGTGTAGTGTAGTGTAAATAAAATAATTATTAGTGTTAATAATATTAAATATTAATATGAGGATGATTTTTTGAGAGCTTTCTGCGAGAGATTGGAAGAGATTTGGATGTAATTGTGAGTTAAAATGGTTAAAAATGAAGTGGAATTTATAGATTTTTCGTTCTGGGGTTAAAATTATAATTTTACAGTGTTGAAAAATAATAAAAAAAAATTGAAGAAGCCGTTGGGCCGGTTCCGGTTCCGATTCGGAACCGCGGAACCGGATCCGGGAACGGAACCAGTAATCTGCGGTTCCACGGCCCGCTAACCGGCCCGGTTCAGTTTAACTGGGCCGGTTTCCGGTTCCGGTTCGGGCCGGATTAATGGGCCGGTTTTGGGCCGGTTCCGGGTTGGACCGGCCCAAAACCCAGGTCTAGCTTTCTGTAACCCCCTTTTATTTTTTAGTGAACTTCCAAAAAAAAAAAAGCTATTATACCCTCTTGAAACGGTATATTCTGAGCAAGTAATAATGTACCATTTTATTTAATAATAAACGATTTCTTCTATTGCTACAAAAAAAAAAAGCTATTATACCATCATATGATTCATATGCTTACCAACAACCAATTCATATTTACAACAACACTAAAGCTTTAACCAATCAATAACGTATATAGACGTAGAAATAACGGATCGACGGGACTGCACCATACAACTTGAAGCCATGACATTTTATTATATCATGTTAAGAAATTGCTGAGTAACATAGTCGCTCAAGAAAAAGATAAGTATAAGCATACAATAATTAGTTTCTCGGCACAGTATTTAGATTACCTACTAGCTTATCTCGTTCGCAATTAAAAGTCAAGTTCCAAATTTGATGTACCGACAAGCAAATTAATAACAATGATGTCAATAGGCAAACTACATCCATATTATGTCTATATGCTTCACATGCATCATCATATCATCATCAAATATCTGGCTTCACACATCTCCGTCAATGCAATGACAATGAAAATGAAACGGACACTTACCCTAAACAAACAATGGTAATTGGTAAATCTACCCTACCTATAAATCCCCAACCCATAAATTAAATCAAGCAAAGAAAAGAAAAAAAAAAAAACCCATCTTTTTTCCTTTCGTTAACTAATTAGCTATGTCTTTTATAATATAATAATAATAAGCTGCTGGCCATGGTAGCCACCTTCTTAGCTTTGGTGGGCCTTATATCAGCCTTCCAAGTCCGTGCGACGACCTCTTCGTGCCAACCATGTAAGCATATTTATATGCTACACATAATTCATACAAACATAATCCATGATCTTTAAACAACACGATTCTCATGATATACTGATAATAAATATAAACACTAACCTTGATTCATCTTGGCGCTTCGAAAGGACGTAAGTCGCGTATCTCTCCCTTTTACACTACTTTAATGTATTTCTGATGGATGAATAATACCTTACGTTAGTGTGGAGAGAGGACCGACTTAATATATTTATAGAGTACATTCCATCAATGTAGTGGGTAGTTAATATCTCTTTAGACCAATAGGAATAAAGCCCATTAATTAACTATTAAACCTAATAAAAATAACGGGTCATAACGTGGGTCATAACTTACATTCTTCCCACTTGGCCCGCGTAATATAACTTTACGGTTTAATAATCATAATTCCGTAATATGCATATTTATTTTTGCTAAATTCCGTCATAAATTGATCATCCTTTCATCGCTATTAAGCTTAAAGCTAACAAGGATCATAGCGGTAGTATGTCATTGTAACGACACAGTCCCTTCCATGTATCACAGTATCAGCTTACACTCAACATGATCTTAATGAGAGATATATCGTAATGGTCCACATTATTGTCTTAGGCTACAGACTCATCCTGTTGCGTTAATTCTTTAATGTATATATACAATCGATAAATTAAAACAGGATGCATTTAATTATCAGAAACATAATATTGAGCTCAGAGTGTCAAATACATAAAGTCATAAATAAGAAATATAAAACCACCATAACATCAGTTAGGGCCTTTCATAATGCCCATCCTTTCAACATGTTCATTAAATAATTTTGGTGGTAATCCTTTCGTCAGTGGATCTGCAATCATAAGCTTGGTGCTGATGTGCTCGATTGACACTCGTTGTTTTCTGAACTTCTCTTTAACGGCAAAGTATTTAAGCTCCATATGCTTAGCACCCTTTGAGTACTTGTCGTTTTTAGAGAAGAACACTGCTGCGGAATTGTCACAATAAATTTTAAGCGGCCTGGCTATACTGTCGACTGTGCCAAGACCAGAAATAAAATTCGCAGCCATAATCCTTGAACTGTAGCCTCAAAGCATGCTACAAATTCAGCTTCCATTGTTGATGCAGCAATAACAGACTGCTTCGAACTTTTCCATGAGATTGCTCCTCCAGCCATAATCCTTGTATCAACAACATCCGGCGTAATCTGAATCTGAATAGCCGATAACTTCCAAGAGATTTGATCTTCTGTACGTGAGCATATGATCTTTTGTTCCTTGCAGATACCTTAAGACTTTCTTTGCAGCTTTCCAATGATCCATTCCTGGGTTACTTTGATATCTGCCCAACATCCCGACAGCGAAATAATGTCGGGTCTAGTACACGTTTGAGCATACATTAGACTGCCAACGACAGATGCATAAGGAATCCGTTCCATTTCTTTACGCTCTAATTCATTCTTGGACATTGCATAAGGCTGAATTTGTCCCCTTTCTGAATTGGCGCAACACTTGATGAGCACTTTTCCATATTAAATCTTTCAAGAACCTTATTAATATATGCTTTCTGAGACAATCCCAACAATCCATGCGACCTATCACGGTATATTTCAATACCTATCACAAAGGATGCCTCGCCCATATCTTTCATTTCGAAGTTCTTAGATAGGAAACTTTTAGTCTCATGTAGTAAACATAAGTCATTAGTAGCGAGCAAAATGTCATCAACATACAGAATTAATATTATATACTTGCTCCCACTGATCTTCAGATATACATCTATCAACGATGTTTTCTTTAAATCCGAAGGAGGTAATGGTATCATTAAATTTCAAGTACCATTGCCGCGAAGCTTGTTTCAATCCGTATATCGACTT
Organism: Craterostigma plantagineum; assembly: GCA_027422505.1. Lineage (NCBI taxonomy): Eukaryota > Viridiplantae > Streptophyta > Magnoliopsida > Lamiales > Linderniaceae > Craterostigma > Craterostigma plantagineum. The sequence continues at coordinate 3,057 of JAPQWV010002980.1, read as the reverse complement.
CTTAAGTTTACACACCATACGTTCTTTTCCTTTAAATAGCGAAACCTTCAGGTTGGTCCATATAAACTTCCTCCTCTAAATCTCATTGAGAAATGCCGTTTTCACATCCATTTGATGAAGCTCTAAGTCATAATGAGCTACCAATGCCATGATAATTCTAAACGAGTCCTTCTTGAAACAGGTGAAAAGGTCTTTATAATCAACGCCGTCTTTCTGGGTAAATCCCTTCGCAACAAGTCTAGCTTTATGTCGTTCTGTATTGCCATTAGAGTCGAGTTTGGTCTTAAAGACCCATTTACACCCAACTCTTTTACAACCTTCAGGCAATTCAACGAGATCCCAGACGTCATTATGTTGCATTGATTTTAATTCCTTTCATGGCGTCGAACCATTTAACAGAATCTTTACTTTCCATGGCCTGTGAAAACGAAACTGGATCATCATTTATTCCTAAGTCAACTTCTGACTCTTGTAGATATACCACATAATCATTAGAAATAGCAGATCGTCTTTCTCTTTCTGATCTTCTTAATTGTGGTTCATTCACGATAGGTTCTTCAGGTGTGATTTCATTGTGGGGTGTTTCAACATTTATTTGTTGTTCCTGCGCGGGATTTTGAATGACTGCTGGAACGACAACTTGACTAGAAGTTAAAGGTATGGGATCTCCACCCTAACTTCTTGAATATCCACTTTACGTGGTTCAACACTCCACTAACTTCACCATTTTCGATGAACCGTGCATTTCCAGTTTCAATATTCTCGTACTGTGGTTAGGACAATAAAATATATACCCCTTCGACTTTTCTGGATAACCAATGAAGAATCCACTGGTCGTTCTTGCATCCAATTTTCTTTCATGTGGATTATAAATTTTTTTCTGCCTGGCAACCCCAAACGTGCAGGTGCCTTAAACTAGGTTTCCTTCCCGTCCACAGTTCAAAGGAGTTTTCGAAACTGCCTTACTAGGAACCCTGTTTAATAAATAAACGGCAGTTTTCAAACAATACATCCACAACGATGGGGGCAAAGATGAGCAACTTAACATGCTCCTAACCATATCCATTAATGTACGATTTCGTCTTTCTGCGACACCATTTTGTTCAGGTGTGCCTGGCATCGTGTATTGAGCACATATGCCATTCTTTCGAGGATTTAGCGAACGGACCCGGACATTGTCCGCTCTCATTATATTTTCCATAATATTCGCCACCACGGTCAGATCTGACAATTTTCACCTTTCTGTCTAATTGTCGCTCAACCTCAGTAATAAACACTTCTAATGCGTTTAGCGATTGAGACTTTTCATGCAATAAATAGACATAACCGTAACGTGAAAAGTCATCAATAAAGGTGATGAAATACTTTTCTCCACCAAAAGATGGAACATCAAAAGGTCCGCAATGTCAGTGTGTATAATTTCTAGGAGCTGCGTACTTCTTGTGGCCTTACTTTATTTGGTGTTTTGTGTGTGTTTTCCTTTAATACAATCCACACAGATACCGAGATCAGTAAAATCCAAGCTGAAAGGATTCATTCTTTACGAGTCTCTGTATTCTTCTTTAGAAATATGACCCAATCGTTTATGCCACAGATATGCTGAACTTTCGTTCAATAATCCACGTTTCATGCCAACATTATGATGCGAGATCATAAGAGTCTCAGCGAAGTCATTATCGAGATTTAATTTATATAAATCATCACGAAGCACACCGGAACCGTAAAAAATATTATTTTTTTATAAACTGAAACATCCATTACCAAATAAACGTAAAACCAGACAGAATCAAGTTTTGATAAAGAAACTAAGTTACGGGAAATAGAAGGAACATAAAAAGTTTGAAAAAGATCTAAATGATGTCCAGTACTTAAAATAAACGATAAGTTCCGATTGCTTCAACTGATGCCTTGACTCGATTCCCATGTGCACAAATCTTTCATTTGGGCTTATGATTTGGGTCGTAAGGAATCCCTGCATCGTATTAGTAACGTGAATAGTACTGCCAGAATCAATCCACCAAGTATTACGAGGAACTTCAGTTAAGTTTGATTCGAAAACATACGAAAGAATTAAGCGTACTTTTCTTTCGAACCATGCCTTAGTTTCAGGCAATCCTTCTTATGGTGTCTGTTTTCCACAGAACCCACATTCATTACTCTTCAGTTCCTTCTTGCGGATTTTGAAAGAAGACGCATTAACCTTCAATGGTCCCTTCCCTTTTCCTTTGGCTTTCCAGTTTTCTTGCCAGCTCCTTGACGGCCAATGAGATAACAGAATGGGCTCCCTGTTTGTTCAACCTCGCCTCCTCTTGAATCAGTAAAGTCTGCAGTTCTGTCACATTCCATTTATCCTTAATTGTATTATAATTAATTGGAATGGACCGTACTGAGGAGGTAAGGAGTTCATAATGAACGTCACAAGAAAACTCTCTTCCACTTTCATTCCCATGGACCCGAGTTTTGCCGCTAAGTTGATCATTTCAGTTAACGTGCTCGTGCATTGTACGTGACCCATCAAATTTCATTGTGGTCAGCGTACCCATCAGTGTCCCAGCTCTAGACTTATCAGCAGTGTTCAGAGTGGGCTATACTTTGGACAGATTCCAAAATTCTTTAGCACTTTCAGTTTTTGGAATTGTTGATTTGATGCTCTCCGATATAGTCATTCGCAGAAACATAAGGCTTAATCTGTTCGATCTTTCCCAGTCATCATGGAAAGCTTTTTGCTCATCAGTGCTGTCATCAGTAATATCATCGGGCTTAGGATACAGTAATGCGAATCAAGGTTCAGAACACCTAGGTGAAACTGAACCTGCTCAGACCAATCATTATGATTCAGCCGTTGAATTTGACAACTGACGAGGCCTGCGAGTTCAGAGAGACAGGAGCAAAAGCTGCAAATAGATACAATAATGCTCATTGTTAGTGCTTTGAGAAAATAAGATTGTAATATAGATTCAGATATCGTAAATGCGCATCGAAGTTCTCCTTTGGGTGATCCAACAGCGCACAAATAATTTGATGCATAAATAATTAGATATTTAATTTGGTAAATTT
>JAPQWV010002979.1:0-47422 GCA_027422505.1 Craterostigma plantagineum | reverse complement strand
TTTTTTCAAGGGATCTGTATAAAGACGCTCAATGCACGACATGAAAAGATATTACTCTATGCTTGCAAATATATCACACCATAGTCATATAATAGAGTCATGCACGAATCAAAGGGTCTTTCATCAAGGGTTATAATGGGGCTCGGGTTTTGTAAGGTGCGTCATATGGAAAAGTGAGCTAAAAATATCAAACGTGTCAATCATCGAATCGCTCTTCTAACCACTTATTTTGCTCTTCTAACGTCGTGTCTATTTTCACTCGACTCGTCCTTTTTCCTTTTCTAGCTCTTCTCGCTACTTTTCTTTTTCTTTTTCTTTTTTTTCGCCCTCTTTTTTTTTTCGAACCAGCCCCTCCTATCATTTTCTTTTTGTACGTCTTATCGAAAGAGAGGGTTCTAGTCCGCTGCAATATTACGACGAGAGATCTATATCATAGGACGAGTTCATAACTAACATGCTTCGATGATTTGCTCCTTCTCAACTAACAAGCCATTTTTCACGATATCGATAAATTACCACGTTGATACGGGTCGTATAGGCTAGATATGAGGCAATCAGGCTAAATATCTGGGCTCCAAATCAACAAATAAGTCAAATAGGCTCAAAGGGGCTCACTAAGTGGTAATACGTAAGGTAGGGAAGTATTTAGGCTAATGACTCAATCCTAGTGCCCTTCTCATTTTCGCACACAAAAATCCATATAGTAACCATTGACATGCATAACAGAGCAAGTTCGAAAATATTCAGTCCATGCGTGTCACACAAGAATAAACACCGAGCATAATGAGTTGCTCTGAATTCATCTCTGAAGGCTCAAAAACTCACATGTATAACTGGATTTTGTGCTTCATGATACGCGATACTCTCCTAAAGCAGTCAATATAGCCAAATAATCATGCTAATATCACGAATGCAACATAAGACTATCTCACTCAATTCATCGAATCATATCACGACACAGTAAAATTTTAAAATTTTCATCATTGACAGGAGATTCCACAGATGACGTTCAAATCGCAACCTTTACCAGTTCTACCCACTAAAAAGACCGAAACACATCGATACCTAAATGCATGTGTCACATCCCACCCCCAAACTAAATAGCACATTGTCCTCAATGTGTAAATTAAAAGCAAAGAAAGAGTAGAAGTGACACTGCCCGAATTTTACGTCGATCGATGTAGAAGACTTTGTTGATTCGCAGTAAGCAAGCAACAATCGCGAAAGGGCAACCTCCAAACTAGTCATGAGCCTGCGAGAAAACGTGACTAGGTGGCACCGTGAGAGCGAGTTTTATTAGATGAAAAAATAATAAAAAAATACTTAGAATAATAGGACTAAATATAAATATATGCATCAATAATACTTGGGTTGCCTCCCAAGAAGCGCTGTTTTTAAAGTCGTTAGCTCGACTCTTGAGATGATCAGGGTGGTTGGTGTCTAGGCTTGCTTTGTTGCTCTGGAGGTCCTTCAGCTCGCTGGTATTCTCTCCAGACGAGGTGTCCCTGAAAGGCACAGAACAACTAGAAGCAGAAAAGTTAGAAATTATGGGTTCCACAAGATATACCGATGTTGTTCCGCCAATTTTCCCTTCGTCATACAGCTTTAGCCGTTGTCCATTGACTTTGAGAGAGTCTTTTCCGTTCATAAGGATTTGCATTGCTCCGGATGGAAAGACTTGCTCTACTATATAGGGTCCGCACCACTTACTCTTTAATTTACCGGAAAATAGGCGTAGCCTCGAATTGAATAAAAGGACACGATCGCCGACTTTGAACTCCTTTTAATGATTTTCTTGTCATGCCACTTCTTTGTTCGCTCCTTATACAACTAAGCATTTTCATAAGCATTCTGGCGAAATTCCTCCATTTCGTTCAGCTGAAGCAACCTATTTTTACCTGCTTCGGAACAATCAAAGTTAAGCTTTTTAATAGCCCAATATGCACGATGTTCTAACTCAACAGGTAAATGACACGTTTTTCCATAGACTAGACAAAAAGGCGAAGTCCCTATAGGGGTTTTATATGCGGTGCGGTACGCCCATAGTGCATCATCTAGCTTCAACGACCAATCTTTCCTTGAGGCGTTCACCGTATTTTCCAAGATCTGCTTAAGCTCCCTGTTGGAAACCTCCACCTGTCCACTAGTTTGAGGATGATACGGGGTAGACACTTTATGCTTAACACCATACTTAGATAGCAAATTATCAAACAATTTATTGCAAAAATGTGTACCCCCATCACTAGTTATTGCCCGTGGTGTACCAAAACGACTAAATACATGCTTCTTAAGAAAACGAATGACAACTCGAGCATCATTAGTTCGACATGCTTCAGCTTCTACCCACTTAGACACATAATCGACCACAACTAGAATATACTTATTAGAGCATGAAGTAGGAAACGGACCCATAAAATCAATGCCCCAAACATCAAATAACTCTACTTCTAACATGACATTTAAAGGCATCTCATGTCTCCTAGATATAGTACCAGTACGCTGACAACGATCGCATGAAGCTACGTATGCATGGGCATCCTTAAAAAGAGTGGGCCAGAATAAACCTGATTGAAGTACCTTAAACGCTGTTTTTGTTGGTCCGTGGTGTCCACCCGTCAAACCAGAATGACAATGAAATAAAACAGAGCTTACCTCATCGATGGGAATACATCGTCGAATTACCTGATCAGAGCAAATTTTATATAGGAATGGATCATCCCACAGGTAGTGTTTCGCATCAGAGAGAAATTTCTTCTTCTGATGAAAACTCAAGCCTGTGGGAATCTCACCTGTAGCAGCATAATTTGCAAAATCCGCGAACCAAGGAAGTGATGTATCAATTAAAGCAAATAATTGTTCGTCAGGAAAATAATCGTCAATAGGTAACTCCTTATCGTGCTCATGTGAGTTATCTAACCTAGATAAATGATCAGCTATCACATTCTCAACACATTTTTTATCACGAATCTCTAAGTCATACTCTTGAAGTAGTAAAATCCAGCGAATCAACCTAGGCTTAACATCTTTCTTAGCAAATAAGTATCTAAGTGCAGCATGATCAGTGTAGATGATTACCTTATTCAACACTAGGTAAGAATGAAATTTATCTACTGCAAATACCACGGCTAGTAACTCTTTCTCAGTGGTAGCATAATTTCTCTGTGCATCGTCCAGAGTTTTACTAGCGTAGTAAATAACCTGGAATACCTTATCCTTGCGTTGTCCTAGAACCGCGCCTACAGCACCATCGCTAGCATCGCACATCAATATAAATGGGAGTGTCCAGTCTGGTGCGACCATCACTGGGGCGGTGGTGAGTTTCTCTTTTAAGGTTCGAAAAGCCTGCAGACAGTCATCAGTGAAGTTAAAAATAGCATCTTTAACAAGTAAATTAGATAATGGCTTAGCTATTTTTGAAAAATCCTTTATGAAGCGTCGATAGAATCCTGCATGTCCCAAGAAGCTTCGAACTCCCTTCACTGACGTGGGTGGTGGCAACTGCTCAATCGCGTCAACCTTGGCTCGATCCACCTCAATTCCTTTGTGCGATATCTTGTGCCCGAGAACTATACCTTCCTGTACCATAAAATGACACTTCTCCCAATTTAACATAAGGTTAGTCTCTTCGCATCGTGATAGAACGGATGCTAAATTATCAAGGCATGTATCAAACGTAGACCCAAATACAGAAAAATCATCCATGAATATCTCCATAAACTTCTCAACCATGTCATGAAAAATAGCAAGCATGCATCTCTGAAAAGTAGCTGGTGCATTACATAATCCGAATGGCATACGTCTATATGCAAAAGTACCATAAGGACAAGTAAAAGTCGTCTTTTCCTGATCCTCAAGTGCAATAAAAATCTGATTATAACCTGAGTAATCATCTAAAAAGCAGTAAAACTCATGTCCAGCTAGTCTTTCTAACATTTGATCAATAAAGGGAAGGGGAAATGATCCTTACGGGTGGCATCATTCAATTTCCTATAATCTATGCATACACGCCACCCTGTAACAGTCCTCGTGGGAATCAATTCATTAGAGGCATTCTTTATAACGGTCATACCTCCCTTTTTAGGAACAACTTGGGTCGGACTAACCACGCACTATCAGAGATAGGGTAGATAATACCTGCGTCCAAAAGCTTAATTACCTCCTTTTCACCACTTCTTGCATCGCTGGGTTTAGGCGTCTCTGTGGTTGTGCGACCGGCTTGTAAGAATCTTCCATCAAAATCTTGTGCATGCAAACGGTCGGGCTTACTCCCTTGATGTCAGCAACCTTCCATGCGAATGCTCGTTTGTGTTCTCTTAGCACCCTCACTAGCTTTTCCTCCATTAGATCTGTCAACGTGGAAGAAATAATCACGGGTAAATTATCAAGAGCGCCAAGGTAAACATATTTAAGGTGACTAGGTAAAGGTTTAAGTTCTAAAATCGGAGGGTCCTCTATTGATGGTCGAGGTTGTATGGCTGATGATCGATCTAGCCGCTCTACTTTTGGCTTGGCCGACCTCCGATGAGGTGGGTTCGCTTCTAAGCTTGCTACGGTATCGGCCATCTCCTCGGACTTGTCTCCGACTAGGCATGCTTCCAAGTTTTCCTTATTCCTGTAAGTTTTAAAATACTCCAGAGCACATGCGTCAATACTATCAATAAAGGAACAAGAATCATCATCTGGAGGGTGTTTCATTGCTTTATAAACATCAAATATAACTTTCTCATCCCCAACCTGTAGGATGAGCTTACCATTACCAACATCAATAAGGGCTCTTGCCGTATTCAGAAACGGTCTTCCTAAAATAAGAGGCATGTCTGTGTCTTCTTCCATGTCTAGTACCACGAAATCGGCTGGGAAGTAGTGCTCTCCAACCTTCACTAATACGTCCTCCAATACTCCTCGTGGGTATTCGATCGATCTATCCGCTAGTTGGAGGATCGTAGATGTAGGCTTTGGCTCACCAATCCCTAGCTTTTTCACAAGTGAAAAAGGTAACAAGTTAATACTTGCTCCTAAATCACAAAGAACATTAGTAAATGATAATGAGCCAATAGAGCAAGGAATAGAAAAACTCCCCCTATCTTTGAGCTTTGGTGGTAGCTTCCTCTGTAACACTGCAGAGCGCTCTTCGTTAAGGGCTATCGTGCCATATTGCTCTAGCTTGTTCCGGTTTGATAGCAACTCCTTGAAAAATTTGGCGTATTTCGGAATCTGCAAGAGAGCTTCGCAAAAAGGGATGTTAATTTCTAACTTCCTAAAAATATTAATAAAGCGCTCGAAGTTCTTATCCGGTTTTCCCCTTCGTAATGCCGCGGGATATGGAGGTCGAATCTTGACTGGTGGGAGTGGGTCGACCTTCTTTTCCACTGCGAGAGAATCTAGCTCGGTCTCCACTTCTTCATCCCGCTGGTCCTTCCTGTGGCGTGATGAGTTGCGTCTTTGGTCGTGACCTTGCTTTCATCGTCGTTTTCGGTCTCCTTTGCTTCTTCTTCAACCTTGGTCTCCTTGGTTGATTCAAGCTTCTTCCCATTTCTCAGCTGAATGGCCTTAACGTGCTCTCGAGGGTTCTTTTCAGTGTCGCTTGGGAGTGTGTCTGGCTTGCGCTCGGACATTGAATTTGTTAGATGCCCTATTGTAGTCGCCAAATTTTGTATTGTGTCCTCTATCTTGTTGAATCGTTCGTCTATCTTACGACTCTGATCGCCTTGATAGCCCGCCAATTTCTCAAATGCTATCTCCCAATCAGCTTTTTGTTTTGTTGGTGGCCCACTCTGTTGATTTGAGCTTCTGGAGGCTTTAAGTAGTGCGAGTTTCCGTACGACAAATTCGGATTGCCTCGCCAGCTTGGGTCGTATGTGTTGGAGTACGCATTCTTTTGCCTATTGTGGATGTAGTTCACCGCCTCAGGGTCCATGGAGTGTATTTGGTCTAACCTTTTATGTATGGCTTCGAGCTGCGCCTCCAACGAGCTACTTATCTCATGTACTCCAGTCGTCCGTCGGTCCAGGTCATGCTCACTATATCTGGCGGGGTAGGCTGCAACTCGCTCGATGGCCTCGAGTGCTTCCTCGTCGCCTAACTCCATAAAGTTTCGTGTGCATCCGCCGTCGACGATCTTTTATTTGGCGTGCTCAGTCCTAAGAAAAATGACTGCATCTGGACGCTCAGGGGTATGCTGTGGTTCGGGCATTGTCGCAGAAGGCTCTTGTACCTACTCCATGCATCGCTCAGAGATTCGCCACCTTCTTGTTTGAAGTTTACTAACTGGCTCCTAATTTCGCTGGCCCTTGACAGTGGGTAATATTTGCCCAGAAAGCACTCCACTAGTTGCTCCCAACTAGTGATAGATGCATGTGGCAATGACGAGAACCATTCAGAAGCCTTACCTGTCAAAGTAAAGGGAAAGAAAGTCAGTTTTATCACTTCAGTAGAGACGCCTGGATACTTAATAGTTCTGCAAATTTGAGTAAATTTTAAAATATGTGAATTTGCGTCCTCGTTTGTAAGCCCATGAAACTGTGCTGAGCCCGTCACCATCTGTATAGTAACGGGTTTAATCTCAAAATGATTATTTGGTCCCGGAGGTATGGCAATCGGGTCGCTGTCATCGAAAATTCCTGGAAGCGCTCGACTTAGTAAAGTGGGCCGTGGAGGAACCATCTGTTCTTCCTCGTGTTCTTGATTGTCCATTCTTAGTCTACGATTTCGATTGTTACGCCGACACGTCGCTTCGATTTCTGCGTCAAATAGCAATGGTACGTTTCTCGAGCTTCGTGTCATGCACTAATAGGAATTGTCTGCAAAAGATGAAAAACCAAAGTAAGCGAATTGGCAAAAATAGTAATAAAAAATAATAATAATAATAATAATAATAATAATCGAGAAATAAAACGTCTAAACTAAAACTCAGAATAAATCCTAAAATTAATAATATAGCTATCCCCGGCAACGGCGCCAAAAACTTGACACGCTCAAATACTAGCAAGTGTACTAGGTCGTGCAAGTAGTAAAACGGACGAAGTCCGAGTATCGATCCACGAAGACAGCTTGATTAATTCCAAGATATTAAACCTAATTCAATTTAGACTAAGAGACTTTTTATATTTTTGATGATTTAACTAAAAGAATTAAAAGACGCAAATAATAAAATAGACGCAAATAAATAGATGAGATAAAAATCAATTAAGGGCGAACGTGATCAAGGCACATACTCGGCACGGATTAATCCTACGTACATGCAATCAATATTTATTTAATCAATATAAACTAGTCAATGTAGAAATACCTAATATACGCGCTACCCGTTATTCACGTAACTAGCGACCCTATGCAATAATGATCAATCTATATATTTCTATAAGACTGCAATCACCTCACACACCTTCCGTTTTATGAATTTCCCCGAGTTTAGACGCTTCCGGCGCCTAAGGTCTCGAAAACCACACGTACGAAACCGAATTCCATCTCTGGTCGGTTTTACGCCGCGGTGTCCTATATTTATTATTCTAATCGGTCTAATCACTTTTTCGGTCTTATAAACCAATCAAAAATCATGCACATGGTGATCAAGCATACGCAAGCATTAAACTCAAATATAGAACACGTAACTAAATTCATACGATTAAATAAAACACGAATAGCATTACTACGAATTCATAATCCGGCCTAATACGGCCTCAATCACAAGAAAACAAGCTAGCATATTGATAAAAGCACAAAATATTCAATGTCGATAATAGAGAGGGAAAATAGAACTTCGCTTATCACGGAAAGAACGCCCCGCAAGTCGTCGCGCTCTTTATTTTTATTTTCGGCCGCAAGGTTTCTTCGTTGTCGTAGTTTTTCTTTGCTCTTCTCGTTTTTTATTCGCTGCCCTCGATCTCTTCCGTCAAAAGCCCCCTTTTTTGTTCTCAGTCACCTCCTATTTATAAATGTAGTAGCCGACTTAATTCTTCAAAGATTTGATTCCCTTTTGATTATTTTGACCAACTCTTTGATATTTTAATATTTCCTTGCGTGATTCTTGGCATAAGATATCCTATTGCCTTATTTACTCTTCACTTCACGTCATATATTCCCCAAAATAATAGCAAAATCTGGTATATTGCAGGGCTGCCCCGAATAGAGTAGAAAATTGCAAGAAGCTCCCAGACGATTCAAATCATTCAAAAAGTGCCCTTATTTTGCTTTCGTCAATCTCGTTTCCTCAGACATCTATGGAAAATTAAATCTGAACATAAATATAGGATATCGAGGAAATTTTAGGTAAATAACGATCGAAAACACGCCTTTACGGGGTAAAAATAATATAATTTCCTAACTTATCAATTTCGAACTTTGCTTGAGCCTCCATGCGAATGTAATACGTCATATAATATCATAGCCCACAAAAGTATGGTCATTTGCAATAATAGATACGATTTATCGATTGTTACATCCTAATGGCATCACCAACGTAAGACAAGTTATTCTGAAGTAAATTTGCTCAATTATTGTGACATCTAACTAATTCACCAACGTCACATTCAAAACAATAACCAAACAGTGTAATTGTTTTTGTATACATTAACGACTTAAGAGTAATTTTTTGGTCAAGATTAATTTTTTCGTTAAGCACATTTTCGTTAAAATTAATTTTTTAAAGTTTTAATATGTACAAATTACATATATACTATAATTACTGAATACCTTTTTAAAAGCCGTGGCTTGCTTTTTACACATCGAAAAGCACATCAGATTTGACAAGGCATTATGACACCGAAATCAAAGCTGACATGTTTCAGACAAATAACTAACCAGCCAATATTTCAAAAGTAATTGTCTGCAAAGAAAGACCATTGATTATAAGTATTAGGGTTTACAAAATGCATGGGGGGCAGGATCAAACTTATGCGTTGGGAACCAAGCAATTAAGCACGGGTCCTCGCACATGCGCATGGGACCCGTGCATGAAATCAAAGGACCTTTGCTCATAAGCACGGGTCCCGTGCATCCAACGCGCATCAGTCGGGTCCACTACGCATGAGCATGGGACCCGTGCGTGAAATCAAGGGACTCCTGCGCTTACTTTCATATACTTCGTCCTATAATGCCTCCGAAAAATAATTCGTCCCACAATTCATATCATAACACTCATAATTACGTACAATTACATTATAAATCATTACGTTAATCTAAAAAAATATCATTACATAACACTCATAATTATGTTCTGTTATATTAGAAAACCCTAAATTTAGAGGTTTTACCTCCTGCTAAATTCACCAACAGAAAGGAAACCTATTTTTCTGTGGTCTCCTACGTTGTCTCTCGTGAGAACGTAGCAGCATTTCAACACTTCTTTCAATGTATTCGGACACTGGCCATATAGTACCGTCGTAAGCTAACTTCCACATTTCCAAGCTTAATAAGGGTGAACTAGTGAACCCACATCGACGTTGGCATAACCACAAGCAGCAATCGCGTGTGGGCAAGGAATTCGGTCGATGTCTAACATCTTACAGCTGCATGTACGCAACCCTAGATCGACGAACTCGTTCACCTTGTGGCCGTGTACGTTATATGTTAGACGCCCAACTTCCGACACATGAAATCTTTGCGACCCAACAAAATTTTCGCGGAGGATCAACTCGACCTCCGGCGTAAACGACGTCGAATTCGCAGCAATAGAAGCTTCGCATGCTCTTCGATGCTTGCTGAACCAAGCTGATGTTAATCGGTGAATCGAACCCAACAATCGTATAATTGGAAATTCTCTATCCGCGCGTAGAGCTGCATTTATCGACTCTGATCCATTGGTCGTCATGATGTTATATCTCGATTTGGGACAATATGCCCTCGTACCGTTCCATTGCAATCTCGTCAAGATATCGACCCGCCGACTTGAATGTTGAACCCAGAGCTTTGTATTGTGCATCGCACTCGGCCTTGGTGTAGGCATTTGCTACCCGCCAGAAATAGGGCACGCACCCTTGTCCGGCGTTTTCGTCTTCAAATTTTGTTGAAAGTGCCACGCGCAGAAACCGTGAAACGAATTCGGAAACACAGTCGGAACGGCACTCTTTATACCGTGGTTTTGGTTAGAAATAATGACGAGTTCATTACTGCCCGGTACGAAACGACTCAATCTAGTGAGAAACCACGTCCAAGATTCTGTTCCCTCCGAGTCAGCAAGACCCATGCGAGCGGATATTGATGGTAATCGCCATCTTGCGCCGTAATGAGTAAAACTCCTTTATACTTATCCTTCAAAAAAATTGCATCGATAAATACGACTTTCCTCATGTATGTAAATCCCCTAACACATGTGCCGTATGCTAAGAACATACATTTGAACCTCCTTTCTTCGTCCATCTCTCAATCCGTGATGCTTCAACGTTTGCTTGCCTCAACGCATCCAAGTACGCTGGAAGGAAACCGGAACAATCGTCCCTATTACCGAGTAATTCGTCCGACGCTAGTTGCTTGCCTTTCCAAGCCTTGTAGTACGAGACATCTACTCCCCCATTCTGCATCATCGACATGATTGACTTGGGTTGCGGAATGTCTTTTGGACCGGTGAAATGTTCCAACAGGACTTGGGATACAACTGACAAACTTCCTTGCCGATGTCTACGGCGATGATGGGCCACCCTGCATGTGTGCTTGTCGTAGTACCTTCGTATTGAGAAAAAAAGGGAGTCTTTATCCTGTGCATCTCGTACTCGCCATGGGCATCCTTCGCTTGCGCATTTCACTATGTATATGGTTTTATATGACTGGACCAATTTGAACTCGAAACACGCATCAAGGGCTACTTTAGTGATCACGTTCTTGACTTCCTTCTTCTCCCGAAATTCCTTACCAACGAACAGGGCTTGAACCATCCCCAAATCCATACGTGCCGTCGTCCGCATGTGGAGAGTTATGCTCCGCAATTGTGACATGTCATCATCACTTTTCGAAACATAATGTTCCTCGGATTTTTTGAACGGATCATCTTCATTCTCATTTTGATTCTCGCACTGTCCGATTTGATCTTCTTGAAAACCCTCGTATTCGGAAAGATGGTAAGAATGGTAGTTAGATGTGTCGCCCATGTAACCCTCCACGGGATGGATTTCCTCATTGCATCGCACTGCTCTATTAGACCGACGTTGAAATTCGATTCGACATTAAGATGAGCTTGTGTGTGGCACTGACAAGGGCCGCTACCTCAACATGGAGCACGGGTCTAGACTGTGGACCACCAAAACCAAGGTATGCACGTCCGTAGTCATTCTCGATGTAGATGGATTGTGGGAAATAGTAAACTACGCTAGGCATATAGCTTAACGTGAGTTTGGAATTGTCGCTGCGTAGCGACAAAACCTTCACAATCCCGTTCTTCACGTCATCTAACGTGCATGTTTCCTCGTCGACCAAGATTGATTGCCATCTATGAGTAGGAAGAGGACACCACTTCGAGGTATTGTCCTCGCCAATTATCCACTAACCCTCGACTTGGAATACAATGTTAGTGATCTTCATGATTACCGCCTGCAATAGAAGTAAAATTTATTAGAACCGTAGCCCTACTTGTGAAAACTCTAACGTCTTACGAAACCCTAGTTTGTGAAAACTGTTTTCAAAAATGTTATTTCGGATGTTGTGTGTTTGCTAATGTGATTTCAAGATATAATTAAAACCCTAACAGCTTTCGAAAATCCTAAAAGCTATCGAAAATCCTAACACATAGCACGGGACCCCTGCAATGCAGCTCGGGACCCACGCAATGATGCGCGGGACCCCTGCTCAAGTGTGCAGGACCCCTGCTCTAGTCGCGGACGGCACTGATGCACTGGTCCTCAGCTCTCATGTGCGCGGGAGCAAGCCTAGTGCATGGGACCCATGACGTAGTGCGCGGGATCCATGCCCTAGTGCGCGGCCCATGCACTGATGCGCGGGACCTCAGCACCAGTGCCTGGGGCCCCTGAACTGATGCGCAGATCCCGTGCTCTAGCGCGCGGCCCCGTGCTCCAGTGAGCCCCCCCCCCCCCCCCCCCCCCGCACTGATGCCGGCACCCCGGCACCAGCGTGCGGGGACCGTGTAAAGATGCACGGGGCTCCTGAAGTTATGGACGAGGCCCCAGATCTAATGCATGGGGCCCTTGTAGATATATATACGGGTTCCATGAAGCATGACCACGAGTTTTGTCTTTCCGACTGGAAATTCGACACTCTCATGACCAAACATCATCTCTTTGACACAATCACGTAATTTTGAGGGTTAAAATGGTAATTCGAAACGAAAAAACTTACTGTAAAGAGTTAGAGCTGGTATTTCCTTCCAGACTTGTTTCGCAGACTTCGAGCTCGACTTAGTGTGACGAAAATGAGGCTGTTGTTTCTTAGAGATGATGAAGAAGAAAGGATGGATCGATCTGGATGGTTGTAGTAATTATTACGTGCTACTGTGCGTTTAAATGAGGTTTTGTTTCTTTTATATAGATACAGATCGTCTGTATGTATATTTATTTTTTTTTCTTTATTTTTAGTTAATTAACGAGGGTTTAACGAAGATGGTTAACGGTTAATTAAAATGAAGGCCGTTGACAAAAAAAGGTCAACGGGCTATTTTTAACAATGACTGAGTCAATGGCTATATTTTAAAAGACTCGGTATATTGCTTCGGGTTATTTATGTGTTAGTGTTTGGTAATGTCTGTGAAAATATATATTTATGTTCATTATTCTCGGCTATCGGCTATGTTTGATATAAAGATTACAACGTATAATTTAAAGAAATGTGCAATGATACTACAAGCGTAAATATGTATCATGATCTTAGGTACGTAAAACGATGTTGTGTTTGTTATTTTCTATGCTATCTATTTGTGTTACTTCTGATGATAAAGATATGACTTTGTAGGTTTGATGCAAATGCAATATCAATATGCGATTTTAGCGATATTTGAATAGGCTACATAGTTCAATTTTCAATCATGATGTCAATGACTCTTGTTTTCCCATTTTGTCGGTCTTCTGGGCCGGAAAGTTCAAGGATTGCCCAATACGTTTGGGCTTACAAGCCCAATAATTTCCGCAATTCGAAGCGTTTCTTTCGAATTTAGTACAATAAAACCCCTGGGAAAAATGCTTATTTTGATGATTATACTATTTTTAGTTTTCAACCTAGTTGTCACGTAATCTTTCAATTACCTATACTCTTTTATACAGAGGTTAGGGTGTATAAAACAATTGGTATGTCTCGATTAATTAATCAGATTTTTTTTATATTAGTTACTATTAAAAAAATAAGAAAAACACTTATTAAATCACGTATCTTCTACAACCTCATAATAACTATCAAGTTCTATTTTTAGTATATTACTTATTGAGTACTGCTATGTGCTCACCTTGCGTGAGCACCTTCGTGAGTACCAACCACATCAACGCGCCAAATCAACATACAATGGAATTTTTTATTGATCTATAACCTACACATGGGATTAGTGAACCCGCCGTGAGTTGATTTGGCGTGTTGACGTGGCACAAAAAAAAAAAAACAACACAACAGGTGCTCACGGATGGTGCTCACCACCATAACATTTCTCATTACTTATTAAAACTATGCAATAGTAATTAGTTTTATTATGCACACACTATGCTAGGTGTGTGATAAAAATAATAGTGCTACCTCCGTCCCGGTAACTTTTGTACATTTTACCAAATCAGGCGTCCCACTATCTTTTATACATTTTCATATTTAGTAAAAAACTATCACATACAATCAATATAATAACATTAAAAATATTTTAAAAGACGTGTCACACATATACACTTTTCTTCCTCTATACTATTAAAATATTATATTTCTTAAAAACCGAACCCAATCCCAAGTGTCCATATATTACCGGGACGGAGGGAGTATCTATTAATAAAACAAAATCAGGTAATATTCGTAAGATGATGAAATTGAAATCTCACGGTAGATAAAAAGTTGTTGAATATCGCTGCACAAGAAAAAAAGCTGACGTGGCAGAACATGTCGCTTGTCATGAAATTGCGGGTCCACCTTTTACTCAGTGTAGATGTCGTTCTAATGCCGACATTCTGGTCCTAGGATTGTGCACCGTCAGATTCAGACACATCACTCTACATCGACGGCTACTGAGAGCCGTTGCTTTTCAGAGTACAACAGGTGAATAAGACAAAAAATACAGTAGGACCAATTAATTTCCTTTTCCATGTTTTAAATCATTGAATCTATTATCAATGTTTTTACGAGGTTTAAGATGCTTAAGAGAAGTGCATGCATTAGGTGTCATTCAATAGATTCAAAGATTTTTATTTTGTTATTTACTAATTTGTTTTCTTTTTTCTTTTGGTTATGATCGTTCATTATTGATGAAGGTAAAGGAAAAAGCTGGGAAGTGAAGAAACTTTAATTGGCAAAAAGCTGAAAAAAAAAAGTGGGGAAAAAAGGAAAAGGAAAACATTGGGATGCCGTTGACTTAATGCTCATTGATTCTAATGATGTGATGTGGCTTTGAGATGTGACAAAATTATTGAAAATCTTTTGCAATTCAAATAATTTTCATGAAATTAAATAACAATGTATTTATGGGTACCTTAATATTATTTCGCATACTAAATCTGTTTATGAATGGACGGAAAACCTAGCGAAGACCGTACGTATTATATTGTAACTTATGACACACTAGTGCACAATTATGTTAATGTAGCTAATGGTTTATGAACTTACACCAACTATAGGAAAAGATTGTTGTTCCTAATTCATCTTAAACTTTAAATTTAGCTAGACATAGTGGTCCATAATGTTTTGTGGATTTTCCTTCTAAAGTAAACGTGCTTAATTTCAAAAGGATAATAATTTGCCACTCGAAAAAGATTGAGTTAATTAGATTAAACATGCCATGTCGAGATAGGAATAAAATCAAATCCAAGGTCATGGTGTTTAGCTTAAAGTGTGTTTTAGATAAGTTTTGAGGTTGGTGAGTGAATGTATGAGTTGCAAATGCTAAGTCAAGATTATCAAGCTAGAGTTGATATCATAACGTAGAAATAGCATGGGACCCTTATATAATAACAAGTTAATTCTCGATATTCCTTACCAAACATCGACATTGTAGAGGACGGCTTTGGATTCCTTTGAGTGATTTAATTTTTTGTGCATGTATATGTGTGCGTCGACATTTATTTTCATTACACTAATTGTGTTGGGAGGTAAACTTTTCAAATAAGGTTAATTTTTACCATTTTTACAGCAAACTAAAGAGCATCTCCAACGGGATACTTATTTTTGTCTAAAACACAAAAATAGAGTACGTTTCTACTCCAATGGAACTCTATATTTCACTCAAATATTGTGTTGATTAGCATAGAAACTTTAGATCTAGAATACCCACAATTTTTAACACAAAATCGAGTTTTAGTTTCTATTTATTTATATTTATTTAATAAAATACATTTTATTTTATAATGTTTGATATATTCTTATAATAATAATAATAATAAAAGCATTATTAATTTTTATTTAATGATATTTGCCTTTTAATTTAATCAAATTATACTTAAATAATATGTAATTTTATAATTTATATTTTTAATATTAATAATTATATTATATTGACTTTTTAATTTGTATAATAAAGTTTAATAAGTCAACTATATGATAGTAATATATAGGAATTTGATTTTTAGTGAAAAATAGAGTTAATGAGTTGGAGTGAAAACTAGTGTAGAAAATAGAGTTTTATGGGTTAGAGTAAAATCACTGTAGTAACTGTATTATTGTGTAATATTACCTGTATTTTTATATCATGGGATGGATATTGCCTGTATTTTTATATCATGGGTTGGAGATGCTCTAATAACAAAATTTAACTGCTTAATTTACTACATGAGAAATCTCCGAGGACAGCGCAGGGACGAAATGCATTTTTGTAAAAAAATCTTTGCCAATTCTAAGGTAAACCGCTAATTATAAAACGCATTCCACATAGATAGAAGATATATTCAAACTTCAAACCATGATGATAGTATCAATAACGCTGTCTATTGAATTAATACTTTCTCAATATCTGCTGTCAGATTATTTATCATTTAGTCCGTAATTTTCATGACACGAAAACATAAACTGAGTTGGCATAGCCCATTTTGATTTGAACATCACTATGTATGTTGTAACTACTGTATTATTTCGTCAACGTGATTTTATACATACTTGAAATAAATGTAGTATAATATAACTAGTGTTGTGACGTCTTTTTTGTACGGTAGTTGAGGTATAATAAATGTTTATATATTTAATATATAGTTATATATGTTTACAATAATTTTCCTTTAAGTAATCATAATACGTTCACATACCCCAGAAACCCTTTTTAGGGTTTTGTAGAAAAGGCCGTTCTTGATATAATTAAAATCTTATGGGGATTTTCTTTACTTGAAAAATAAAAATAAGAATTTGGGGCAGTGACAGAATTTGTTCAGAAATTGACCTCTTAAAGCTTTACAATTTTACAGTATAGAATAGAAAGGGATGGGTGGGGGTGGGGCGGTACCGATATACATACGTATAATTAATAATGTATAATCGATGTAATAATATGTATGTATTGTAACATATTCTTACAATAGCTGTAAAGTAAAAAACAAAACATCATCAGTTTCCAAGGTGGGGACCGACTCATAATAATGTAATACTATTCATCTCGTGCTTCACTCCCGCGGAATATTCTCATCAATTTGGTCGCCAAGAAAAAGATAAATCTGTATAGTGAACGATTAATATGTGATAACACTATTTTGTATTTTACGTACGATTTATCTAGAGTTAGAAGGGGAAAAAAGAAGTGTATTAGCAAGTTATTGTGATTCAATTATTCCTTTCAAATGTATGTTTTCAAGAGAATTAAAGGTCAAATCTCTGCAATTAAAAAGATATCAGCAGTGTAATTAAGTAATGATACGAAAGCTTTATAAAGGCATGATTCTGAATTAAAAATTAAACTACTATTTTAATATATCTAATTAGTGTATTTACTTTACCCGTCACACTTGTCCGGGAATATGATCAAAATACTTTTATTGTAGGATGTACACCGCAATAATTGTATTAAATAAATGTTATATGAAGATCCCTTTTAATAACAGATTGAATATCACCATTGAAGTCTTTGGTCATGAACGATACCTCTCGGCTCTCATCATCCACCAATTAATTGACTAAAAATTTGACGCTCATTAATATGTATTTTTTGCATCCAATTTTGTTATTTGATTTATTTGAATATAACTATTTATAAATTCGTCATTCATGTATGTCCTCGTTATCAGCTTTATTCTTCGCTATGTTTATTGTATTTCTTGTTTTTTCTATTTTAAATTGGGTGGGCCGAAAAGCATATTGGACCGCAAATGTTGGGGGAGGGCCACAAGCAAAAGGGCCTTTTTTAGATCAATGTTTTCTTTGTAATATATTTATTATTTAATTGACATTATCATTGTATAAATTGACAAATGACATTTACTATATTAACTGTTTTAGCATTACTGAAAAGTCCAAATTTTGTAGTTGTAAAAGCATTTAAATGGAACAATATCATATGATTGGTGAAGAGATGTTGAGGTTGTCTTGTAGTGACTTCTCTTCCATATTTTAAATTAGTCAAATAGTTTCGTATCAACGTACGAAACTAGAATTATGAAAATGAAATAGTAAGATTGGATCTCATCTAAACTCTTGATTACCGTAATATATATTAGTTGGAGTATAGGGACTACCGCGCATTGCTACTTAAAAAAAAGGCTTAAGCTACTTTGATGATTCATTAGAACTACTGATATAGCACATTCAACGTATCTAAAAAAATATTAAATACATATTTGAATATATGATGTATATAATATAATGTTAAAATTTTCGTTTTAATATTTTAATCGTAAATTTGCTTCATGTGTTACTATAATAGTGTTTAAATTAATACTTAATAATTTTAAATTTTATTCATTAATGAAAAACTGGTAATTTACGTGAAATTGACAAACCAAATAGAAATTACTATGTAGTGGTAGTGGTGTATAATAGATAGATAAAGCCCGGAAACTATACTTCTTTATCATCAAGATAAAACTGGTTTAGTTGTGCTATTACTATGTCACATAAAAAGGAAAAAAAAAAGAAATAAATCACGTGCTCAATATAGTACAAAAAAAAGCACCAAGACTTGAATCCTCTCCCAAGTTGAATAAATCTCCGGCATAGATATTATAGGAGATAAAGGGCAATAATAAGCAATAAACGCTTTACATAAGGAATATCGCAGCATTCTCAAGTCTCAATACATGAATATAGCATATTCATTTCTTCTCACTATTAAAAATCCATTAGTTTTTCTTTTTCTCACACATATCAAATTTCATTTTTTTTCTTTATGAAGAAGTGCTTCAAGCATTTTGACATATTGGTAAGACTGCAATAACAACATCCCTGAACCAACCGACTTTTTTTAGTTTATTACACACACACACATATATATATATATATATATATATATATATATATAGTAATGTTATGGTGCCCAGCTTGCGTTAGCACCAACCACATCAACGCGTCAAATCAGCATACAATGAGATTTTTTATTGATCTATAACCTACACATGAGATTAATGAATCCGTCGGGAGTTGATTTGGCATGTTGACGTGGCACAAAAAAATGCCACACAACAAGTGCTCAAATTTCGACGGAAATTCCGTCGAAATTTGAAAATAAAAAAATATAATATTATAAATTTCGACGGAAATTTCCGTCGAAATTGATCATAACATTATATATATATATATATATATATATCCCACTAGCGTTTCTGTTTCTTGTTTAATTGTTGAAACACTTGCTCTCAGAACCATTCATTTCTGCTCAAGATTCCTCAAACTATAGCATCGTTATTGTTATCTGCTCATTGATAGCTCTTCCTTTATCTAACCTGAAAAACGAATCAAAAAACACTTTCGTTTTCCCCTCAAAGTTCGACTTCAATTGTTTGTTTATAGTTTATATTTTCTTGGATTTTCCGACAGTAAAATAGACGGTTTCTTTATAGTGTTTTAATTTCATGGATCTTCGATCAGCAATGTTTACAGAAAAGACAGATTCAGCTGTAAAAGAAACCCTAGCGTGTATATGCTCAAGCTGTGGGTGGTGTGCTACGGAGTTTTCTGGGGCTTTCATCAGATGAATTCACTGTAAGTTAAATCTTTTTTTTTCCTCCCAATTACAACCTTTTTAGAGTTATTTCTTCTTACATTTTCATCTATACTTCGTTCTTTACATGCTGTCTAGGCTTTTAAAAAGCCTATGTTCTCTGTAACTTAGAAATTGTCTTTTGCGGTTATTCTATTTTAAGCACCCTTTTCCACCGATATATACTGTTGAGCTTTAGTGATAAATGCTGCTAAACCATTACTTAATCAACTATAGCATAGTTTATTGAATTCTTTATTCCATTTCAGCTTTCTAACACTAAAAGATGCACACTTTGAACATCACATGGAAGCCCTTGCCGATGATATGCTGCTGCAAGTTCATGTGCTTGGAGGAGGGTAAAAATTAAGCCTATAATGATATTTGTTTTCTTTATAGCGTTATAATGTGCAGTGTAATAACTATATTCAGCATTTGATATACAGAGAAATAGGACAAACTGCATTATCTCAGAACCACAAATGGATATATTCTGATGCCCACCTTCAAATTCAAGACCATCAATCTCAGTTTTATTCTGAGTTCTTCAGCCAGTTCACTCTGGGAATCAAGGTAATGAATGAATTGCTCTTTATATATATACACACATATATACATAAATATATCTCAGTTTTTTTCTTTTATTTATATGTTATTTTCCTTGCAGACTATGGCTCTGATCTCAGTTGAACCGTGGGGAGTTGTTCAATTTGGTTCCACCAAGAAGGTAATGAAGCTCTCTTTCATTTCCAATTTTTGAAAAACCATATGATGATCTTTTATCTTTCGCAGATACCCCAAACTAGCGAATTTCCCGAACAAGTTAGACAATGGTTGTTCGAAGAACTCAACCAACCTTCCCAGCAAAAATTCCAAGGCCTTAATATTATTACAGCCGAACAAACCTCTCAGCAATATGGTTTATATTCGAACTCCTTCAATTCTTATTCACTCCTTACAACATCAGAAGATGATCATACTTTCGAAACCCTCGACGAGTTTTTTCGAGAGAATAATCATTGTTACGATTTCCCCGAGGATACTATTACAGCAACCGATGATCCCAGTAATCAGGTGCATAGTTTGAACGACTACGGAGTCGAAGCATTAGAACATTCTGGGACGAGAAATAGCTTATTTTCTAGGTTAGGTATTGATCACCTCTTGTATGGAAACAATGACAACTGCGGTTCTTTTTCTTCGAAGAAACAAAAGATCGATGACGGCCATTATTCATGGATTCGTGGGCAAGAGAAAGCTCAAGGCCGGCCCGCCTTCGATAGAAACCCTAATAGTAGAGTATGCGAAAATGACGGCATAAAAAGCGAAGCCCACATAGAGGAGCAAAAACAAGGTTCTATCATTACAGAAAATAATGCTGGTAAGAAAAGGGCTAAGTCATCATCATCGGGCGCAAAAAAACCTAGGCCTAAAGATCGCCAGATGATCCAAGATCGCTTAGCAGAGCTCAGAAAAACTCGTCCCTAACGGCGAAAAGGTGAGCTATAATTAACCATAATAAGTCGAAAATGATAGAATAAGGTTCATACAATTTCAGATTATTGTTGAAAAGTCGAATTGTAACTTTTTTTTTTCGACAGATGAGCATCGACCGATTGCTGGAAAGGACAATCAGGCACTTGAACTACATGAAGAGCCTAACGAAGAACGCAGAAATACTGAGGAAAAGCGAAGATCACCGTAGGCCAAGAAATGACGTGCGGTCGTCGCCGGGGGCCACGTGGGCTTGCGAAGTTGGGGGAAATAAGAGCTTTGTATGTCCTTTGATCGTCGAGGACATTCTTACATCGCAAGGCCAACTTCTGATAGAGGTAATAATATGGGAAGAACAATACATAGTGGAATTACCATTACCATTTTCTTCTCTTTTCTCATGCAAATTAAAAAGAAAATTTCCTCCCAATATCTCGAGTTTAATTTCTTCACTTGCTATAGATCCTATACGAGGAACGTTGGGGATTCTTTCTAGAGATCGTAAGCGTATTGAGAAGCTTAGGTTTGGTTGTGCTCAAAGGAGTTATAGAAGATCGTGGAAATGAGATATGGGCTCGTTTTATAGTCGACGGCGGCGCGCTGGTAAAAAATTTCGATCGAAAGTCCTCTCAAGGACATTTATTTATCTTACAATAACAATATTCACTTCTTTTTCAATCTTATGTTCATTTCATTACAGGGAAACCGAAGGGTAACGCGCCATGAAATCTTTAGTTCACTCATTCAACTTTTACAGATGGCTCAAGAAAATAATGCAAAGGACGACGATTATAGTAATAGCGTTATTACATCATCAGCTGCTGGGACATCTTTATTTTCGTTTCCAGTCAGCGTACGACAATGTTCTTGAATTTGTATCTTTGGTTTGATACGTATAATTGCATATCATTGTTTCGATTTGAACTTTGAATGATCGCTGATTATTCTCTTGTTGGAAAAGAAAAATTCAGATATGGGCTCAACCCATTTAATATATTTAAATAAGCGACTGGCCCAAATACAATTTATGCTAAGCCCAGCCCATATCCATTTAAGTTCTTTCCACATTTCCCTCGTGTCTTCTTCTTCAATCCCAAATCGACAGCTAACACTTCGAACGCCACATTTACCGCACAGTGAATTCTCTTCAACTCCAAATTCATCTCCACCCACAACTGAATCAGCTCCACCCTTGTTCATGGCGGATCATCCTTGATAGTTATTGCACAGAGAAGGCTGAAATTCTCTGCTGATTCCTTTTTAATTTTTTCTGTTGGGGTTTTGATATGTCGGACGGCGTATTGACATCGGAGACGTCTTCACAGGCGTCGAGTTTCGACTCGAACGCTCGCATAATCTGTCGCGTGTAAGTTTCTCTTTTTCAAATCATCTTTTGTCTCTCTGTTTTCCTCTTGTTTTGTATTGAGAATTGTTGGGTATGGTTCTTGAAATTTTGAAATGCTAACCTTGATCAGAGCACTGAGCTCCACCCGAGAGATGATTTTGGTTTTCGAAGTCCAATTATTTATTCATGGATTTTTTTATGCCTTTCTTCAGATGCGAAAAGCAGTTCTCGCAGTATACATGCCCTCGATGCTATACGCGCTATTGTTCCCTGCCTTGCTACAAGGTAGTAATTCAACTTTCTTTTAATCTCCCTCACAAAGTGTTTTTACAAACTGTACCAAGTTTATGTCTTTAGGCGAGAAATGTCTTTCATGTACTATGGTATCTCTTTTCAGGATTTATCTGTCACTATTAATGTCTGTTTTTCTGTCTCACAGTCCCATAGTCTTCGGTGTACCGAGTCTTTCATGAGAGAGAATGTCATGGAAGAGATGAAACTTGTGCAGCACGACGAAGGAACTAAGTCGAAGATGCTCGACATACTCAAACGGTTTCACGAGGAAGAAGAAGAGAATGATAGCATGGACGAAGATGGTATGTAATACTCTTGAATTAGATCATCAAGTCACAGTAAGAAACACTTGCAAGTTGCAATCTTATTGTAGCGAAATTCTTGCAATCTTCAAGCATATATCCTTATTGTTCTAATCATTGTTTTCAGAGACTGATTCATTTTTGTCAGAGGAGATTCTTCAGAAAGTTCTAGCTGGTATGTTGAAACCTTCATTTTTCATTTCTCAATAACTGGGCTTCATTCCTATTCCATAACCCCCGAAGAAATTTTCTAAACTTCTGCTTTTCGATAGGTGACGACATAAGCTTCAACGATCTTACCAACGAGGAAAAGAAACGTTTCAAGCAGGCATTAGCTTCTGGCGAGCTCAGCAAATTGATCGAACCATGGGAACCTTGGTGGTTAAAGCCTTCTGCAAAGCACATATCACTCTCCTCAGACGGAACACAACTAGTCCAACCCATCGAAAACGATTCAGACAACAATCAATCTGACGACATCCCTCGAGGTCCCGAAACTCCCTTATCCCCACTCAGCAAACTCACGTCATCTCCTCCCTCTCCTCAGCTATCAGCCCACCTCGTGGACATAACATACAGTTACTGTTTCACCCTTCGCCTCTACAACGGAGAATGGAGAACAGATCCCATAGAAGCATTCACTTCGTTGCTCACCGTATCTTCCGTGCTGGGGCAGAACGGGCAGCCTCAGACAGTGCCCGAAGCCTTAGCTCACTGCCTGGAGCAGACATGTTCGTCTCCTTACAAGCAAATGGGCGGCGGTCAGCAGTTGTGCGTGAGGCTCATGGAGGACGTTTGCTGTCTTCTTCGTCTGGGCAGCTCAGCTTTGATCTGCATGCTAAGCGATGCGCAGAGACTTATTCGGGCTTCTAAGAGGGATTTGAAATTGGAAAAACTCGACAAGTCGAAGAAGGTTGAGTTGAAGGGTATGCTTAATTCGACGGATCGGAAAGTTTACTTTATGATGTGTTGGGTAAATGAGCTGCCTTTTGGGTTTGGTCTGCTTTGGGAGATGTTTTGGATAGAGAGAAATGTTTTGTAGCTGAGCATACGAATAGTTTGAGTGGTTCTTTGAAAGGAGAAGGGAATAGCGGTAATAGAGGAGGCAAACCTTTGATTAAGGAGCTTTAAGTGAGACTTTTTCTTATTGTAAGGACTATTTTGATTTGAGGTTGGAATCCTGTTTCTATATTTTGTTGCGAAAAGAAAAACCCAATTTTCGCTCATTTCGAAATTTAAAATAGGAAAAAAAAAATGAAAAAATGGCGTCGCCCGGACTCGAACCGGAGACCTTCAGTGTGTTAGACTGACGTGATAACCAACTACACCACGACACCATTTTGCTATCGTCAGTTATTTACCTAGTTAATATAATTACGGTTACGAATATAAAGAAAGAACAAAAGTCTGGTGAATGTTGCAGCCAAAACGTCACTGTCTCGGATCAAAAAAGGGGTAAGAATCTTAGTTTACCCAAAAAGAAGGATCTCTTTTTCTTTGGACAACGTGCGACTATTACATCTCTTTAGCTTTTATTTTACCAACATTTATTTAACCAACTTATATATAATGTGTGTACTAAACTTGAGGTAACATTTTCTGTTATTAATTTATGTAACATAATAACATAAACCAGCGCAATAAATATCTTCGCCATTCTCGAAGTGATTGAAGTTTGAAGCTACCACGTTGTCCAATCCTTAATTATCGGTAGGAGTTACATAATATGCACATATAAAATGTTATTTTACGTATATATATGTATGTAGCCTAGAAAAGAATCTACATTCAACATCGGGCCCATGCAATTAATTACGCTACGCATACAGCACAGCACATGCATCAACTTCACAAGCAAAGTCATAAATGTGTGTTTTTATTACCACTTCACCACACAATCTTACTCCCCAGCGTTTTCTTCTTATCATTTCCAACTATTTTCTTTGGCAGCTTCCAATAATGGCCTAAGAGATTCCTCCCAAGATTCACCACACAACCATCATCGTAGATCCAATTCTTAGCTTACAGATTATTCATCTAAAAACAATATGGAACAAGAATCTTCCCATCAAGAAATCACAGCCCCCCTAATCGGTAAGAAAATCAGATCTTTTCATTAAAATTCTTGAACACATGTCCGAAGAAATAACTTGATGCTGCTTATCCTACAGCGTCGAAATCCGAGAATCTGAAAAAAGATGGAGAACCGAGCACTTCATCTTCGTCATCGCAGATCGGAGACGAAGAGATAGAAAATTCTCCGATCAAGCAGGTGGCACTAACCGTCGCCACCACCGACGATTCATCCTTGCCCGTACTAACCTTTCGAATGTGGTTCTTGGGCACAGTTTCGTGCGTTCTCTTGTCTTTCCTCAACCAATTTTTCTGGTACAGAACTGAGCCGCTCTCCATCACCGCCATCTCGGCTCAGATCGCCGTCGTCCCCTTGGGACAGCTCATGGCGGCGAGGATCACCGATAGGGTTTTCTTCAGAGGGTCCAAGTGGGAGTTCACGCTGAACCCAGGGCCGTTCAACGTCAAAGAACACGTTTTGATAACCATATTTGCAAACTCCGGCGCCGGCACCGTCTATGCCATACACATAGTCACAGCGGTGAAGGTTTTTTACAAGAAGCAAATCACCTTCTTCGTGTCCTTGATCGTCGTCATCACGACGCAGGTAAGTAAAATAATTTTAATAAATAATAGTTGGCGAAAACTATTGATAGATTGGATTATTTTTTGGAATAATTTGGGTTTGACTTTCTTGGTTGAATGGTAGGTGCTTGGATTTGGATGGGCTGGAATTTACAGAAGGTATTTAGTTGAACCAGCTGAGATGTGGTGGCCTGCAAACTTAGTACAAGTTTCACTTTTCAGGCAAGCTTTTTTTCTTTTCCCCCATTTTCGTAGAAACCCATGAAGAACTAACAAAGCTTAGATTTTTATTTCTTGCACGCATCGCCGTTCTTATTCAACTATTTACCTGCTTAATCAGACATTATGTATGGTGGTAGGGTTTTCTTCGTAGTTTTTGCAATAAGATTGTCAAAAACGAGTTGCTTGCAATCAATTGTCGAAACATAAAAAATTTCCTTTATTACGCAACCTATAGTTTTATATACCCTTCTTTGAATATTCTGTCATTTTTAGTTGCCCCTCGACATGTCACACTCAAAATCAATCCACCTTTCCCCAAAAGCGTTTTGGGACACAATTATGTTTACGTTACAAGAAAGAATGGCTTCTTACAGAAATGCATCGTTTGTCTTATTATATATATACTTCAACAAATTCATCCCATTTTCTTTCAATAATTCGAAAAATAGGGCCCTCCACGAAAAGGACAAAAGACCTAAAGGAGGTGTCACAAGGACACAGTTCTTCATCATAGCCTTCATATGCAGCTTCGCCTACTACATATTCCCAGGCTACTTATTCCAAATGCTAACTTCCCTCTCATGGATATGTTGGATCTTCCCCAACTCTGTCCTAGCCCACCAACTCGGGTCGGGCCTCCATGGGCTCGGCATAGGAGCCATAGGCGTTGACTGGTCATCCATTTCTTCATACCTCGGCAGCCCATTGGCTAGCCCATGGTTCGCTACAGCTAACGTAGCAGTTGGGTTCTTCTTCGTCATGTACGTAGTGACTCCTCTGAGCTACTGGCTCAACATTTATCAGGCCAAGAACTTCCCTATATTCTCAGACGAACTGTTCACTAGCCAAGGAAAGATTTACGACATTTCGAGCATCATCGATGATCGCTTCCATTTGGACAACGAGGCGTACGAAAGGCAGGGAAAGCTTCGCCTAAGCACGTTCTTCGCGATGACTTATGGCGTTGGATTCGCTGCCCTAAGCGCCACTGTGGTGCACGTTCTCCTCTTTCATGGAAGGTTTGTAGTTATTACAGCAAAACCCTAGCTATGTACTGAATCGAGGAAGAGAAAGAAAACCTTAGGTATATGATCTGTTATTGCAGGGAGATATGGGAGCAAAGCAGATCGAGCTTTAAGGACAAGAAGATGGACATACACACGAAGCTTATGAGCAAGTACAAGCAAGTGCCCGAATGGTGGTTTTGGTGCATTCTTTTGGGAAACATTGCGCTTACGATTTTCGCATGCGAGTATTACAAGGAACAGCTTCAGCTTCCGTGGTGGGCGTAATATTGGCTTGTGTAATAGCCATCTTCTTCACGTTGCCTATTGGGATCATTACAGCCATCACAAACCAGGTACATTGCATGCATAGATAAATAAAATACATTATGAAAAAGTATCATTTTTTTACGACATCGTTGATTGGAAAACAGGCACCGGGATTGAACATCATCACCGAGTACATAATCGGCTACATATATCCTGGCTACCCAGTGGCGAACATGTGCTTTAAGGTCTACGGATATATAAGCATGTCTCAGGCCATCACTTTCCTTCAAGACTTCAAGCTCGGGCATTACATGAAGATCCCCCCAAGAACCATGTTCATGGCCCAGGTAATAAGCAAGCACATTATGACAGGGTTCTTTCAGAAAATAGCCTTTGATCGAGTCAAATTTTAAAAAGTAGCTTTGTTGACAGATCCTTTTAGTATGTGACCTTAATTTTAAGGGTATTTGGTCATTTACAAGATCAAAGGGTTTCATGCCATATATACGGGACCCATGTTGTACAACAGTCAGCAGCTGAGTCAACACATCCAGGGGACCCGCGGACCCCTTATAAGATATTATTGAATTGAGGGTATAACTATCATTTTATATATCTGTTTAACGTCCACTGGACTACAACCACCCACCCGCCCTTGTAGCGTTTAACTTATATGTTTCTACGTGGGGCCAGTTAGTAAGGGTATAATAGTCATTTCACACCTGAAGGCTGTCACCAGGGCTATTTGCTGCATTGATCCCATTATGATATCTATCACAAGAACACACCACATAAAAGTCGCACTAATTCGATCTTTTTTTTTACTTTTCAAAAGGTAGTGGGAACCCTAATCGCGGCCCTCGTCTACCTAACGACCGCGTGGTGGCTCATGGAGACGATCCCGGGAATATGCGATAAAACCCTAGACAACGTGTGGACTTGCCCGGGCGACCACGTCTTCTACGACGCTTCGGTCATATGGGGACTCATAGGCCCGAGGAAGATCTTCGGCGACCAGGGAACCTACGGAATGATCAACTGGTTCTTTTTATTAGGAGCCGTGGCCCCAGTGCTCGTGTGGCTAGCCTCGCGGGCCCTACCGAGCCATCGGTGGCTCAAGTTGGTCAACATGCCCGTCCTCATAGGTGCGTGCGGAATGATGCCGCCCGCGACGACGGTCAACTACACGACTTGGATTTTGGTGGGGTTTTTGTCGGGATTTGTCGCGTTTAGGTATAAGCCCGACCTCTGGGAGAGGTACAACTACGTTTTGTCGGGCGCTTTGGACGCGGGATTGGCGTTCATGGGAGTTCTGTTGTACGCGTTTTTGGGGTTGGAAGGGATTGGTTTGGATTGGTGGGGAAACGATCTCGACGGTTGTCCTTACGCCTCGTGCCCGACGGCTATCGGGGTTTTTTCCGAGGGTTGTCGGTTATTTCTTGATTTTGAAGAGAAAAAAATGCATGTATTTATTATGGGTTTGCGTAAAGGAGCTTTTTGTAAGGGTTGTTGTTGAATTGGAATTTGATAAACGTATATTAATACGTTTATTGTTATGTTTATTTGGGTTATAATAGGAAACTTTTGATCATTCCATGCATTTATTGGCTCTATTTACACTCATTTAAATATTGTAGGACCTTCGAATGATTAACGAGAAAAGAGGAACGAAAACGAGGCGAAAACGACGGGGAAAAACGGCAAAGTTTGAAGCTGCCAGTAACAAGTCACGGCCGTGAACGCTCTTGCAAGAGGCCGTGAACGAGGGCAGTAAGCTCAAGGAGAAAAAGTTCCAACAGTCACGGCCGTGAATCACTTTGCACAAGGCCGTGAACGTGGGCAGAGAGCTCAAGATCCAGTGTCGCGGCCGTGAATTCTCATGTAAGAAGCCGTGAACGTGGACAGAGAGTTTTAAGGAACGTGTCACGGCCGTGAATACTCATGTCAAAGGCCGTGACTCGCGGCAGAGACTAAGCAACCGCTATGCTATTCACTGTCACGGCCGTGAACCTATATGCAAGAGGCCGTGACCCTCTCCAGAAATATTTAGGGTTTAAGCCGCCGTCACGGCCGTGAAGATCGGTGCACGAGGTCGTGACTCGTGCCAGGAAGTCAAGAAATAGGGTTTTTAGCCGCCTTCACGGCCGTGAAGGCCCGTTAAGAGGCCGTGAACATGCCTAATTTCAGGGTTTTAGCCCATTTTCGAAGCATAAAAGGGGAGCTTTCCTTAGAACTGAAAAAAAACAACTTGATAGAGACGAAAATTGAGAGAAAAGGAAGAAGGAAGAACACTAGAAGCAGTCCCGTGATTCGGAGAAGCTCAAGGGGCGATCCAGCAACGAAGCTACGCTCATACGATCGAGGAACGAGAGCTCCACCTCGGAAACGCCATATTCACTTCTTAGGGAAGTTTTTATGAGTTCTCTATCCTCGTTTTCCTTAAATCTCGTTGTTGTGACGTTCAATATGAGTAGCTAACCTTTTTGTGTGTTTGGAATAGATGAACGTTGGGTTATGTTGTAGTTAAGGCGTAGGATAATCGTGAACACGTGTATTCGACTATTTATCGTTCTATGATGTTGTTTCTTCGTATCAATATGTCTATGTGTTGATATGCATGTGTGGTATATCGTTTAGGGCGACAGCTAAATAACGATTAGGCCGTTCGTAGACGTTAGGATTCGAGTATAGGGCGACAGCAAATACTCGATCCTCGCCGTCTAGTAATCGCTGAATTTAGATCACCACGAACGTTTAGGGCGACAGCAAATCCGTGAGTGGGTAGGAAATTACTGCGAGTTAGTCGATAATCACGTAGGAGCGATATTCCGTAAGCCTTAGCCAACAAAACTCAGCGGGATTCGAATCCCGGACACATATTTGTCATCTTAAGTCACTCTTATTACTTCCAGTTGTGTTCTTAGTCTTTCGATCCTTTAAATTGCTCTGTTAAGTTAGTTCGTAATATAAACAAATCCTGTTATTTTATTTAGGTTAAATATCGAGTCGATAGGTTAATACTAGTACTCAATTTATTCCTCGTGTTCGATACTCGGATATTCGCTATAGCTATATTACAAACGATAGGTACACTGCCTATCGCGCGTGATTCTAGTTATAATATATTCGTTTTAATTATTACTTGACGTACTCGCACGATCTTTAATTTAAACATACACACACGCGATCAAGTTTTTGGCGCCGTTGCCGGGGAATAGGTTGATATTAGGAAACACCGTAGTTCGGTAATTTAGCCATTTTATTTTACATTTTCTCAGTTTGTCGTAATTGCGTTATTTGTTTCTACATCATTATTAGTCTTGTTACCTTTTCGACGTATTTATCTAGTTCTTCGCTAAATTTCGCTTTCACTCATTGAAGGTACTGTTTGACAGTGGATGACCCGAAGCCACCCATCAGGTCCCATTGTTGAAGGAGATCCAGATTTCGAGCGAAAGTTACGAAGGCAGCTCAGATATACTTCAGAAGGTACGGCTAGTAATTATCAGGAAGCGTTGGTTAGCTACTCGGAGGACAACTCTCAGGAGTCGGCAGACAATTCTCGAACAGAGACGTCCAAGGACAATCGAGAGACAGAAATCGATATGGCTGAACGCAGAGTACCGGTCCACCAGGACCAAGAAGAGGAACAATCCTACAGGACCTACTCAAGAGCGCCTCCCTCGGCGGAACTGAATCGGCAATCGTTATTCCACCCATCGAGAACAATAATTTCGAGCTGAAGCATTGCTTGGCTTCAGATGATCTTTCAGACGGCCCAATTTGAGGGGAACCTGATGATGATCCATACTCCCACCTGAAGGCTTTCCTGACAGTAACAGACACCATCAAGATTAATGGGGTCCCAAGCGATGCTATCAAGCTGATGTTGTTCCCATTCTCACTCAAATACAGGGCGAAGGATTGGTTGGAGATGCTACCGCCCAGATCAATCACTACGTGGGAAGAACTACGAGCAGCATTCATCGGCCATTACTTCCCACTGTCAAAGGTATTACGGTTGAAGACGGAGATTTCCCTTTTTCACCAGAAGGATTCAGAGAATCTTTACGAAGTGTGGGAGAGGTACAAATCGCTGTTGAAGAAATATCCACAACACGGGATGTCGAAGGCCGCTATGATCAACCGATTTCATGAAGGCCTCAATGATCAAACAGTTCATATGTTAGACGGAGCCGCAGGAGGAGGCTCGTAAAGCTCAATGCTACAGACGCTTGGAACCTAATCGAAGACTACTCGAGGAACAGTTTCATGAGAGGCAATACGAGGATTAAGACTCCAGGAGTGTTTGGGGTGAGCGAGGAGACTGCTACACATGCCAAGATTGAGGCGTTGCAACAGCAGATTGCAACTACCAATTCCCAGCTCCAAACAGTGATCAACACACTACTCCCAAAGGCCGGGCAAACACAACCAATACATGCCGTGATGACAAGCCCATCGCCTCAGAAGCCATATACACCACAATGCGAGATCTGTGGTGCAGCTCATGAGACCTCGGAGTGCCAAGTCGGACAATCACTGGAACACGTGGACTATATGGGGAATTACCAAGGCCAGCGAAGTTTTCAACCTCGCGCGCATCCAAATCTATCATATGGGAACCAAAACCACAACGCCCAAGGACCACCGGGATTCCAACCTAGATCTTCTAGTTCCAAGGAGGAACATCACGTCCGTATCAGAATACATCTGCAGGGTCGGGGTCCGACGACATTAGGGAAATGAAGGATATGATGAAGACGCTCATCACCAATTTCAGCAACACCACACAAGCCCACGAGAGTCGGATGAATAAGATGGAGGAGTACATAGAAGTACGTGCCCAGAATACCGACGCTTCTATCAAGAAATTGGAGCAGCAAGTGGGCCAAATGGCGAAGCAGTTGGCTGAGCGAACTCAGGGATCACTCCCAAGTTATACCGAACCAAATCCCAAGGAGTATTGCAAGGCAGTCACCCTGAGAAACGGAAGAGAGTTGCAAGAGGTACCTCCCAAGAAGAAATCAAATGAAAGCTGAGGTCGAGGTCCACGACGAGCCAGAAATAGAGATGGGCAAAGGCGACAATGTTGAGAAAGCTGAAGCTGAAAAAGAAAAGGCGAAGGAGATCGAGCGGCCACCGGTGAAGCCATACCAGCCAAAAATTCCTTACCCAACCCGACTAAAGAAGGATAAAGACGAGGCACATTTGGTAAATTTATGAGTATGTGTAAGGAATTGCATATTAACCTACCTTTTGTGAAGCTATTACGCAGATACCTAGCTTCGCTAAGTTCTTGAAGGACCTACTGACGAACAGAAGGAAGCTCGAACATGTCTCCACCGTATGCCTGCGAGGAGAGTGCTCGGCGATACTCCAAAGCAAGATCCCTAAGAAGCTTAAGGACCCAGGGAGTTTTACTATTCCCTGTCTTATAGGAGACTTAGTTGTTGAGCGTGCGTTAGCTGACCTAGGTGCTAGCATTAATTTAATGCCATATTCAATGTTTAAGCGCTTAGGATTAGGTGAGCCACGACCCACTAGGATGAGCTTGCAGTTAGCCGATAGATCGTTGAAGTATCCTCGAGGTGTTATCGAGGACGTTTTAGTTAAAGTGGACAAGTTCGTAATTCCTGCTGATTTCGTTATTTTAGACATGGAGGAGGATGATAATGTCCCGTTGATATTAGGCAGACCATTCCTAGCCACAGGAGAAACCATGATAGACGTTAGGAATGGTACATTGACGTTGACAGTAGATGGAGAAAAGGTTACATTTAGTATGGCAGATTCGATGAAAAAGAGTAATGAGCAAGACGATAAATGCTATTTTTTAGACGTGTTTGAGCACGATTTTCTCTTTTCCATGCAAGGTCTGTCACAGGTCGGCGAGCAGGACATGCATGCACTTATGGCAATCGACGAGTGTGTGGAGGAGGTCGACGAGCCTATCATAGCCATCGACGAGAGCAGCGAAGAGGACAAAGAGAAGAGCTCGGTTGAGGAGCCACCGGTCCTAGAGTTGAAGCCGCTGCCCGACCACCTCGAGTACGCGTTCCTTAGCAGCAATGGAGGGCTACCAGTCATCATCTCGTCGAGTCTAGACAACGGACAGAAGGGCCAGCTCTTGGATGTGTTGAAAGCACACAAGAAGGCCTTGGCGTGGAAAATATCTGACATAAGGGGTATCAGCCCGAGCTACTGCACGCATAAGATCCTCATGGAGGACGATTTCAAGCCGGTCGCTCAACGCCAAAGGCGGCTCAACCCCAATATGAAGGACGTGGTAAAGAAGGAAGTGATCAAACTGCTAGACGCAGGGATGATCTATCCCATTTCAGACAGCGCATGGGTCAGCCCGGTCCAAGTAGTCCCAAAGAAGGGAGGCATGACGGTCGTCACCAATGACAAGAACGAGCTGATTCCGACGAGGACGGTGACTGGATGGCGCGTCTGCATCGACTACAGGAAGTTGAACGATGCAACTAGAAAGGATCATTTTCCTTTACCATTTATTGACCAGATGTTAGAAAAACTCGCCGGTCACTCATTTTACTGTTTCCTAGATGGTTTGTCAGGTTATCTACAGATCCCCATAGCACCCGAGGACCAGGAAAAGACCACGTTCACTTGTCCGTTCGGAACGTTCGCGTACCGAAGAATGCCATTTGGCTTATGCAATGCCCCAACCACCTTCCAGTGATGCATGATGGCCATATTCGACGAACTGGTAGGTGAGGTAATGGAGGTATTTATGGACGACTTTTCTGTGTTCGGTTCCTCGTTTGATGCATGTTTGTCAAATCTGAAACTCGTACTCGCACGATGCGAGGAAACAAACTTGGCACTTAATTGGGAAAAGTGTCACTTCATGGTTCGAGAGGGTATAGTTCTCGGTCATAAGATTTCCTCTAAAGGAATCGAAGTGGACCGAGCTAAGCTAGAGACGATAGAAAAATTGCCCGTTCCCTCGAACGTGAAGTCCATAAGGAGCTTTCTAGGACATGCGGGTTTTATCGTAGGTTTATTAAAGATTTTTCGAAGATCGCAAGACCCATGTCTAGGTTGCTAGAAAAAGATGCCCCGTTTGATTTTAATGACGAGTGCTTGCATGCTTTCAATTTGCTTAAGGAGCGACTTATCGCAGCACCTATTATGGTCGCCCCTGACTGGGGGCTGCCCTTTGAACTAATGTGCGATGCTAGTGACTATGCAGTTCGAGCCGTGTTGGGGCAGCGTAAGGACAACCATTTCAGGCCGATCTACTATGCGAGTAAGACGTTAGACGCAGCCCAAGCCAATTATACGACCACCGAAAAGGAGCTGTTGGCTGTCGTGTTTGCTTTCGACAAGTTCAGTTCATATCTTATCCTATCCAAAGTTATCGTTTTACTGACCATTCTGCTCTTAAGTACTTGTTAGCAAAGCCCGATGCCAAGCCACGGCTAATCAGATGGATCCTACTACTGCAAGAGTTCGATATTGAGATTTGGGATAAGAAGGGTGCGGAGAACCTAGCGGCGGATCACCTCTCTCGACTGGAGGAGTCCGAAATATACCACAAGGACGGAAGGCCGATACAAGATAGGTTCCCAGACGAGCATCTTACTCAATACAGGTGGTAAGTGACGACACTCCCTGGTTTGCAGATTACGCTAACTATCTTGTTGCGAGGGTCCTACCAAAGGAGTACACCAGTCAGCAAAAGAAGAAATTCTTTTCTGATTTGAGGCACTACTTTTGGGAAGACCCATATCTTTTCAGGCGATGTGCAGACCAGGTGATACGACGATGCGTTACCACTCCAGAGACGACACAGATCCTGAGGCACTGCCACAATGGACCGACCGGAGGACACTACGCAGCCAAAGAACCGCTCAGAAGGTGTTGGAAAGCGGATTCTACTGGCCCACGATATTCAAGGACGCCCAAAGGTACGTTGACACTTGTGATCAGTGTCAGCGCGCAGGTACTCTCTCGAAACGCGATGAAATGCCCCAGAATTTCATCGTAGTTTGTGAAATTTTCAACGTTTGGGGTATAGATTTTATGGGACCATTCCCTAGCTCGTACAATAATAAGTACATCCTAGTTGCGGTCGATTATGTGTCTAAATGGGCCGAGGCGCAAGCCTTACCCACGAACGACGCTAGGGTAGTCGTTAGATTTCTTCGAGCATTGTTTTCACGTTTTGGGGCGCCTAGGTGCATTATTAGTGATAGGGGTACACATTTCTGTAACACCCAGTTTGCACGCACGTTAGAACGTTATGGTGTTAGACACAGCCTATCCACCCCATACCACCCCCAAGCTAGTGGTCAAGTAGAAGTAGTGAACCGTGAATTAAAGCGCATTCTAGAGAAAACAATAGATGGGAATCGACGGGAATGGGCGAATAAACTTAACGACGCACTTTGGGCGTATAGGACTGCATATAAGACGCCAATAGGCACTACCCCATATCGACTAGTTACGGAAAGGCATGTCACCTTCCTGTTGAACTAGAACATAAAGCCTACTGGGCGATAAAGTCCCTAAACCTCGATTTGGTGCAAGCCGGTGAAAAACGTAAGCTCCAGATCAATGAGGTTGATGAATGGCGTTTGTCGGCATACGACAATGCAAAAATGTATAAGGAGCGCTCAAAAGCGTATCACGATAAGAAGATCAAGCAACATAGAGAATTTCAAGAGGGGGATCAAGTCCTCCTTTTCAATTCTCGTCTTAGACTTTTTCCCGGAAAGCTAAGATCCGTTGGTCTGGACCTTTTACAGTTACTCGTGTTTTTCCCTATCGTACTGTCGAAATTTCAAATGTTGAGCAGGGAAATTTCAAGGTAATGGCCATCGACTGAAGCATTACTACGGAGGAGGAGCAGACACAGGAACAAAGGAGGTCATGTACCTCGATTTCAAGCTATCATAGAACGAAAAAAAGGGTACGTCCGGCTCACGACGTTAAAGAAGCGCTTCTTGGGAGGCAACCCAGGTATTCTTATTTATGTTTTAAGCATTGTAAATTACAAAAAAAATAGAATAAAAATAAAATAAATATATATAATAATATTAATTAATAATCTAAAACTTATATAAACTAAATTAAATAAACAACAATAATAATAATATCAGTAATATTTTAATTAATAATAAGTTTATTACAAACATTGAAGATGGGTACAACGCAAAGTCTAGAGACGAGATAGGACCGATAGTTTTACTTCATAAACGATGGTTACAATACCATTACAACGTGTGAAAGACCAACACAAAAGCAAATTAAAACAGCGAATAATGCAAAAAGACAGAACAATAGTTTATTTTGCTTCATAAGGCGGGTTACACACAAGTGCACCTTGTGATAACCCAACACGCGAAAGCAAGTAAAACTCCAAACAAGCCCAAAAGAAGAGCAAGGTAGAGTGATACCATATCTAAATTACGACGAATCCTTGCATACTCCTCACTCTCATCCTCACGACCTTGCTGCTGTCCCCAATTCATAGTGGCTAGATAACTCTTTCGTAAATAAGATTGTAAAGACGTGGGTTTATGGTAGATGATGCTATTGTGTTGTTCTACCACTGTCTATTTATAGGCATGAACGGCACAAAAATATCATTATCATACCCGACAATCCATTAAATGATACAGACGAATTTTTGACTTGGAAGATTTGACGCCGCGTGAGAAAGTGATATTTCTCTTTCGATTACAATATTTTCCTTCGCGCAATCATTCTCGAAAAAATTCGTCGATTGCTTGTCAATCATAGTTAAAATATATATTAAATAATAATCATAATACTAAAAAAAAAAAAATCGTAATCACGGCCAATTACTATGGAGTCACGGCCGCGACTCCGCACAACAACGGCCACTGCTTCTATTCACGGCTATGCGCTTATCATTCACGGCCGTGAATAACACGAACACAACACACTTCCCTCACTGCCTCAAGTCACGGCCAGAGGGGTACACCTCACGGCCGTGACGCCTGCGAGAAATAAAAAAAAAAAGGGCAAGTCACGGCCAATGACTCACAAGTCACGGCCGCGACTTGGCGCTGCAACACGCACTGCCCTTCCTCACGGCCTTTTGCTCAAGAACTCACGGCCGTGAATGTTAGTATCACAACACATTTCGCGCACTGTCTCAAGTCACGGCCAGAGGGTTAATCGTCACGGCCGTGACCAACAAAAATAAAAAAAAATAATAATAAAAAAAATAAAATACAAAAAAAAATAATAATAATAATGAAAAAAAGAATAAAAAAATAAAAAAAAAATAAAAATAAAAAATAAAAAAATAAAATAAAATAATAAAAAAAAAACAAAAAAAAAATCGTAATAAATAATAATAAATAAGAGTCACGGCCCGTGTCTTGAAAGTCACGGCCGTGACATAGACGGGCTTAACTCTCTGCCCGAAGTCACGGCCAATGACTCCATCGATCACGGCCGTGACTCTGCTGATAGTAGTGCGCTGCTCGGCTTCACGGCCTTGGTATTGTCGTTCACGGCCGTGAATGAGACGGATTTTACCTTATTATACCTTCATTTCAACACTCTTCGTCTTCTCCACTTCAAAATCAACCAAAGATCAACGATTCTTCATCTCTTCCACTCCAAATTCATCACATCTCGCGCCGCCCAACTCATTTCGCCCCTAATTCAACGCGATTACATCAACAAGGTATGTGTTTTTTGTCTCCAAAACTCCTTCTTTGCGAAATTTGAGGATTTTTCGAAGGTGAGATCGATTTTGATGTTTACAATGCTCTCTCATTACTACATTTATGCTATAAACGTGTTGGGCTTGATGGATTTGTAATTTTCGTGTGTCAATTTCAATTTTGGGTGAGGAACCCTAATTTTGGAATTGGGGATTCCCAAAATTGGACTTACTTTGGTGTTTGTATTGATCTTTATGGTTAGATATATGCTTTGAATGCCTTGGGTTCGATTAATTTTTTGATTCCGTCCAATAATTTTCATTTGGGAATGATAAACCCTAATTTTACAAATTGGGGAATTTGGAATTTGGAACGGAATTGATTGCGTTTAATGGTTTACTTAGCGTTGATTCATCGTTTGAATTTGCAGATTATGCTTGGTTAATCGATTATTGCGATTTGAATGAGTATTTTAGTTGGTCTATTATGTGTTCGACAAAATGCCGCTTTGAATGTTCATATGTTCTTGTTTTAAGAATTGTGAATTTTTTTCGCTACGTTGGTCGAGTCGAACTGTGTTGATTATCTTTTTCTCGCCAACTAACATTTGGACTTCTAGGTACTATGGGTCGAAGCCGCTCATCTGCATCAACGAGTCGTCAACGTCGAGGCCCAAGCACGAGCCGCACACCGTCACTACTAGAGGCTATGGGGCAGTTTGACGATGAGACACACCCAGGCCCGTTACAACAGCTAAAGAACACGGAATTCATCCTGACTGATCAGATTGATCATGAGACGCTGGAGAAGTACAACATTGACCAGCAGGTGGCCGGATACCTGTCACTGAGTGGGTGGCTCGAGTTCTTTCATATCGACGAGCCGGGATATAAGGAGCTGACACTGGAGTTCCTGTCCACCTTCGCCCACGAAGAATTTGGCCGGAACAAGATCACATTCCGGGCGTTCCGGGATATAAGGAGCCACTACAAATTGAGGGCATGGGGCCATCCCAGTTCACTCCGCGACACTGCCGGCCCTTCCCATTCCTCTGGTTATCACGAGGGCGGAATCATCAGGGGTTGCTCGTTTTGCCTCAGTCGCCGACCTTCACACACTGCGCGAGGACATGCTACGCTACAACGAGGAGGCCATTCGACGCGATGAGGAGACACGACGGCGCCAGGAAGAGTATGAGCGTCGAAAACGAGGAAGCCCACCGACGCTACCGCGAGGAGCAACAGCGATATGAGCAGGCCCTTCAAGCCATGAACGACGCGGTCAGGCGATCACAGGAGTCGCTGGCGTTCCTTCGCCCTCGGCAGCCCTCACCACCACCACCTTAGTTCCGACTTCAGTTGGAATTTTTCTTTTCTAAAACACTTTGTGTGTTTGGTTTAGTCATCACGACACTTTTGATGATTATGACTCGTTTTGCTATTACTTTTTATTTCCATCGTACGTTTAATTTTCTTATTAAGTGCTTACAGGAAACGTGACACGAATTCAGACTACGAACCAAAATATTCAAAATCAGTGAAGCAACCATGTTCAAACTACATCAAATGATAGAGGCAGGGCCACGCCAATTTTTCAGGGGAGTACCGTTCTTTTCAACTTCTTTTACCTACCTGTTATTCTTTTACACGTTGAGGACAACGTGAATCTTAAGTGTGGGGAGGGGGAATTCTGTTAAGAAATTTTGTTGAAAAATTACGTGAAAATTTTTATGATGTGTTTTGGGTTTTAAATCTATAAAAGTTTGGCATGATTGTTTGCGTTCATCTCAATGTGGATTGCATAGTAGGGAGTCTAGTGAGCGATAAAGACATGCATCAGTGATTTAATCTTTTCAGCATGAATAGATATAGTGTTACTTTGAGAGATTCACACACATAACCCATGTTCCGTTGTGAAGAGTTTGAGCTGACGAGCTTTTGCTCAATTTTTCTTGGTTGTGTGAGTAGTGCATAATTTACGTCTCTCTAGAACTTGCTTGTTTGATACGCATTGAAATTGCTTATAGTATGTTTTGTATGAATATGACGACGGCATTAGGAAATAAGTCCACAGCCAAAGTTCCCGACCACGATTGATCACCGTAGTTAGCCACTTTGTGCCTAAGCCTATTTATTCCTTACACCTCGTATATCATAACCCTCTGACCTAAATAAGCCTCCAGAGATCATTTGAACCGAGTTAAGCGGAAGTGAAAGTCAAATGTCAAAGTCGAAAAGCGCAGAGATGACGGCCCGCCGGAAGCGAACAGTTTGTTGAAGAAAAAAAAAAGAAAAAAAAAAGAAAGAAAAAAAAAAAAAAAAAAGAAAAAAAAAAAGAAGAAAAAAAAAAGAAAAGAAAAGAACCTTTCCTTTGATAATCTTCCGGTCTCGTTTTTTCCACATCATCCCCTCATTTGTAGACTTGGAAGAAGAAAGGCATAGTGGAACGCAGCAGAAATAAGAGAAATACGAAGACGGCGAAATCAAAAGGGTTGATCCTGGCGCACTTTAGACAATGACATGAAGACCGACATAACTGCTACTCATTTGTGATTCCATTACCACTTCATTACTATCTGAACCCATTTAACCCAAAAAGACCTTCTGATTCATGTTAACTGCTTTAAGTAGTGTACGTGCGATGACTTGCAAGCATATGGTTTAGACTAGATTATTGCATGAATTGAGTGATTCACCGTTTTTTTTAGCCTATACACTGAGTGATTTGAGTGAATCCCTGCGAGGTGTGGATCTCGATTAGTAGTGCTAAGGAAATTCGTGTCGATTAGTGCTGATTATTTTTTGCAGTGTCCATAATTGCTTGCTTGATTCCATTTTGTGTTTTCCATCTGCGTTGGTGAATTGTGAATGGTCGTGCCGTTATCTTGATAACCTTTTCTTTCTTTTTAATTTGCTTGAGGACAAGCAAAAGCTTAAGTGTGGGGAGGTTTGATAAACGTATATTAATACGTTTATTGTTATGTTTATTTGGGTTATAATAGGAAACTTTTGATCATTCATGCATTTATTGGCTCTATTTACACTCATTTAAATATTGTAGGACCTTTGAATGATTAACGAGAAAAGAGGAAACGAAAACGAGGCGAAACGACGCGAGAAAACGGCAAAGTTTGAAGCTGCCAGTAACAAGTCACGGCCGTGAACGCTCTTGCAAGAGGCCGTGAACGAGGGCAGTAAGCTCAAGGAGAAAAAGTTCCAACAGTCACGGCCGTGAATCACTTGCACAAGGCCGTGAACGTGGGCAGAGAGCTCAAGATCCAGTGTCGCGGCCGTGAATTCTCATGTAAGAAGCCGTGAACGTGGACAGAGAGTTTTAAGAAACGTGTCACGGCCGTGAATACTCATGTCAAAGCCGTGACTCGCGGCAGAGACTAAGCAACCGCTATGCTATTCACTGTCACGGCCGTGAACCTATATGCAAGAGGCCGTGACCCTCTCCAGAAATATTTAGGGTTTTAAGCCGCCGTCACGGCCGTGAAGATCGGTGCACGAGGCCGTGACTCGTGCCAGGAAGTCAAGAAATAGGGTTTTTAGCCGCCTGCACGGCGTGAAGGCCCGTTAAGAGGCCGCGAACATGCCTAATTTCAGGGTTTTAGCCATTTTCGAAGCATAAAAGGGGAGCTTCCTTAGAACTGAAAAAACAACTTGATAGAGACGAAAATTGAGAGAAAAGGAAGAAGGAAGAACACTAGAAGCAGTCCCGTGATTCGGAGAAGCTCAAGGGGCGATCCAGCAACGAAGCTACGCTCATACGATCGAGGAATGAGAGCTCCACCTCGGAAACGCCATATTCACTTCTTAGGGAAGTTT
The DNA here is from genome assembly GCA_027422505.1 of Craterostigma plantagineum. Taxonomy (NCBI): domain Eukaryota; kingdom Viridiplantae; phylum Streptophyta; class Magnoliopsida; order Lamiales; family Linderniaceae; genus Craterostigma; species Craterostigma plantagineum. The sequence continues at coordinate 6,099 of JAPQWV010002979.1, read as the reverse complement.
TTATGAGTTCTCTATCCTCGTTTTCCTTAAATCTCGTTGTTGTGACGTTCAATATGAGTAGCTAATCTTTTTGTGTGTTTGGGAATAGATTAAAGTTGGGTTATGTTGTAGTTAAGGCGTAGGATAATCGTGAACACGTGTATTCGACTATTTATCGTTCTATGATGTTGTTTCTCGTATCAATATGTCTATGTGTTGATATGCATGTGTGGTATATCGTTTAGGGCGACAGCTAAATAACGATTAGGCCGTTCGTAGACGTTAGGATTCGAGTATAGGGCGACAGCAAATACTCGATCCTCTCCGTCTAGTAATCGCTGAATTTAGATCCCCACGAACGTTTAGGGCGACAGCAAATCCGTGAGTGGGTAGGAAATTACTGCGAGTTAGTCGATAATCACGTAGGAGCGATATTCCGTAAGCCTTAGCCAACAAAACTCAGCGGGATTCGAATCCGGACACATATTTGTCATCTTAAGTCACTCTTATTACTTCCAGTTGTGTTCCTTAGTCTTTCGATCCTTTAAATTGCTCTGTTAAGTTAGTTCGTAATATAAACAAATCCTGTTATTTTATTTAGGTTAAATATCGAGTCGATAGATTAATACTAGTACTCAATTTATTCCTCGTGTTCGATACTCGGATATTCGCTATAGCTATATTACAAACGATAGGTACACTGCCTATCGCGCGTGATTCTAGTTATAAATATTCGTTTTAATTATTACTTGACGTACTCGCACGATCTTTTAATTTAAACATACACACACGCGATCAGAATTCAAGAATGTTATGAGGGTGTTGAGTAAAGATTAGTTTTTATTTTTAGGGTTTTCTAGGAATGAGGTTGGAAGTGAAATTTAAGAATAATCTTAAAAGGTCGCTGGATAATAAAGATTGATTTTTTTATCTAGGGTTTTGTGGATTAAGGCTTGAATTGAAATAAAGATAGATTTTTTCTTTCTGGGGTATTATGGATATGAAGATTTGAATTGAAATCCAAGAATCTTATATGGATTAGTAATTTGAGGATCAATATATATTTTGTTATTGCAATAGTTTTGCAGGTTTTTTATTTTATTTTTTTATTAGCACGTGATGAGCGATATCGCAAGTTGATTGTATGAATTTCTTAATGGTTTCCCTTGCAATAATTCAAATGACAGCCAATTAAACTTCCTTATGCACGACATGATCAGCTTGCCGATGCACGTCTCCGTTTGACTTCTTAGTTCACAATCACAATTACATTATACTCCCTCTGTCCCTATAATATATGGACATTTGGGATTGGGTTCGATTTTAAGAAATATAATATTTTAATAGTATAAAGGAAATTTTTACTAAATATGGAAATTTATAAAAGATAGTGGGACGCCCGATTGGTAAAATGTACAAAAGTTACCGGGACGGAGGGAGTATCAAAGATTCAAAAGAGGCAAAGGAAAAAAGAAATATAAAAATAGATTAAATTAAACTAATATAGCATATAGTTGAAGAATAATAGAGTACCATCGAAAGAAAACGAAATACTCAACTACATCTCTAAGTTTGAATCTTGATTCTTGAAAACATGCAGATACTTTTTCCATAGATAAAAATAGATCTCCAAACACAAAAGCCGAACATATCGCAGTTGAAAACAGATCTATAGGTTCAAAGCAGCTTTTGCCATTGCAAAAACACCATCGAAGTTTTGATTCCCACCAATGAATCCACTCATGTGTACAAAAACACAACCTGGGATTCCACATTCTCGAGAAAGTTCTTCGTCTCTCAAAACCTCTCCACTGCAAAGGAAGCGCCTTTCTGCTCTCAAACTTGTCGGGCGATACAGACACGGCTTGTACTCTCCAGTTCTTGCTTCGATCGTCCTAGAAAGAAAAAAAAAAAAACAGAATTTTTTTTGACCCACAAAAGAAAAAGAACGAAAGAAATTATTAATCCGCACTTTGTTAATTTACCTGATAGATGACGTATTTGACTCGAGGGTCGATCTTCATCTCTTCCTCAAGCTCGAACAAGTGGATCTTCCACTGTTTTTAAGACGCACTACAATGAGATTTTCCATTCGTACAAGAGAAAACAAAAAGAAGCTTGAAAAGGACATCTACTGTGTAAACAAGGTGGAAGTTGGACAAAATTCATTGCTAGAGGTGCAAATGCGTAAAAGAAAAGAAATAATGACTGTATAACAGCCCTGTGTAATGTAGACACAAAATAATACTTACAGGGCAAGGTCTTTGTAATAACAGGATTTCACCACTAGGGTCGATTTCTAGTCTAGTTTGAAGGCATTCCATAACGATTCTTCGAGCGGGCAGCCATGATTTCCCAAGATGGCGAACACACTATATCATAAAGAGAGTGATGGCCTCAGTGGAATTTTAAGCCTCAGAAAGAGCATTCACAAGCTATTCCAATAGTTAAAAAGAATCCTTACATCCAAAAATTCATTGCCAGCCAAAGACATAGCACGATGAAAGGCAGCATTTCTTTCTCGGACGACTGGTCGGGATCTGTCCAATCCAAGTTTAGTCTCCCGACTCGTGAAGACAAGTTGTGTTGTTCACGTATCGTGGTGCGAGGTCGGTATCATACTTATTGATTCCATTATCAATGGCATCAATTGCCTGTTCCATTACGTAAAGGAAACTTCAACCTTGATAAACAGAAAACTATGCATTCTTACACTATAATACTATATAGAGCTAAAGAAGAGAAAGAAATGTTCATTACCTCCATGAAGTTCTTATAAACCGTAAGAAACAGCTTATGCACATCGGGATGGTCCTCTTCGAGCTTAAGCTCCTTTGCAATTATCTCCTTCCCAAATTGCTGCAGGCATAGGAAACACTGGTTATATAGCTAACAGCAACGAACAAATTAATGAATGTTATCAGCATAGTATGAAATATCAACAAAAGAAACTCAAGAGTACAAACATAATATCTTGAGATCACCTTGTAGACAAGACGGCACTACTGAGTTTAGTACTAAAACCATGTCCGAAGACCTCCTCGAAACCCTTCTGATGATGATCATAGCGATCTCTACTAGGATCGTAAACACCACCAACATCAAGCACAGCGTCAAGCGTCTCCAACACCTAGCCATACTCACAGAGGCATTTCAACAGTAACATCACTGGCACTATTCCAAACAAGAAAACAGAGATAAAAACAACACCTTACTCTAACACCAATTAGGCTAAAAAGAGGTACACGATGAACACGCACCTGCGGATCGCGAGTACGAACTATTTGAGCATCTCTGAACTTTTCAGTTAGCCTAATCATGAAGCAAGCTCAGAGCTTCGTCGCAGTGGAAGCTTCCGTTGTGTGTGCCCACGCGCTTAGAATTGGCACCGGCGTCGGACATTCTCAAGGAGGCGATCGTCGCAAAGGTTCTTTTGCTAGGGTTTATGCTGAGTACAGAGAAGACGAACCAGTTTCTTGGAAGGTAAGCCGCGAACATGCTTTTATTGATTGAATTTGAGGCAAATTGAGAATTCGAACCGTTTTTCGTAATTTGCGCCGGTTCAGATGAACCGTCCTGTAAAGAGTAATGAATTCTTTTTCAACTTTAGCTTAATGAATGCCAACAGTTTTTTAATTTCTTTCAAGTAAACTCTCTCTCTTAGATTTTGACTATGCTGAAGAAGCACCAATATCACTAACACAACACCACACAACAAAAACTACAACTTGTACAAAATAATGATGTTGAAAGAAGAAGAAAGAAAGGCATCACATTATTACAAATTACAATACAAAAAACTACTAAAAGTCCCACCACTGTAGGGAACTATTATTATTACCACCAGTGTTGCCGTCTTCCATGAAGTTACTACAAGACTCAAAGCTGCAATCTCCTCCTCCTATGATGACGTCAGAGGAGCTTTGTTCTCCATTATTATTCATCTGTTGTGCCAAGTTCAAGAATTGTCATCTTCAATTTCATCGTTTTCCAGGTAACTATTATTACCTATGCACAACATATCATCCTTGTAATAAGCAGCAGTCGATGGTTTATTAGCAATAACGAACTTCTCATCGCCTTTGTTATCACTCTCTTCGTCTCTTTTCTCAGCCGCCGCCATCTTTCTCAGCCTCTCCACCTGAAAAAAAAAAAAGAAAATTAAACTCGAAAGACAAAAAACATCAAATATATAAACATATATATGTGTAGATAATAACATACAAAACAAGAAACCTGATTGAGAAGATTATGATTCTCTTTCTTCAAACCCTCGAACTTCAAAGCAAGCTCATCGAAATCAGACTTGAGAGAATCGTAATCTCTCTCTAAGTGCTTCGATTTCGACCTTGCCCTCTTATTTTGGAACCATATAGCGACTTGCCGAGGTTGTAATCCTAACTTGCTTGCCAAGTGCTGCTTAAGCCTTAGTTCTGGCCTTGCCTCAGTTTCGAAGGTTGTCTCCAAAGACTTTATCTGATCGTCGTTGAATCTCCTCCTTCTGTTATAGCAGCTTTGTGATGAGGTTGTCTTCTTATCCCCGACATGATGTCACATGTATTTGAGTTTTGATCACGTTCCCGGCGGTGGCGGCGGCAGTTCCTTTAAGTGAGTGTCTCTTTTTCCGAGTTCTTGGATTGTGTCAGAAAAAGAGTGTGTGAATCGTATACTTTTGTTTTATTTCTGTGTTTATCTATTATTTCTTGGAGTTGCTGCTCTGCTTTTAACAGCAAAGAGACCAATTATGTATAAGGTGAGAGACTATTTTTATGTGGGAAGTGATGAGTGGGTCTGGACTATAAAATAGGGATTCTTTTCCAGGTGTCCAATTTTTGTATTAGAATATATGAATTATATTTCTATATGGGCCCCACACAAGTTTTGAATATTTATTGTTATTTATTTGTGTAACAAATTGTGTTGGACCACGTTGGCGCTTTTGAGAAATGAGTATGAGATGGATTATTTTGCATGTCGACCGATGTAAGGAAAGGAGACACATAGCTCTCTTTGCAAGTGTGGGGTCCCAGTTTTTGTTCGAAGTTAATTTTGCTAAACGACGTAAATATTACTATGCTTCGTTGTCCGTTTTGGGGACCAATGGGATTGTGACGATATATGGACGATGGAGGTTTCTATAAGGATCTTGTCCTAGACTTACGTGGAACAATTCGCTTCTATAGACATGGCTTTGTGTCGGTAAATTCATAAAGCTATAAAATACTTAATGATAATTAATACGTTGAACTGAAATTATAAGATGCATGCATGTTTTATTAACATTTAGGAGGATCTCCACGTGTTATAAATAATATAACGTGATATCATAGGTTGTCATTACCAACAAACTAGCTTTACATATATATATGTAATTGATTTAGTATGTAGTTCTTGATTTCCATTGAAATAAAACGAAAAGCAAAAGTATTAATAAATAGGCATTTTCGTACTCCCAGAGTACGAGTTACTCCAACTCGTAATCTGGGAGTACGATTTACGGGTCCAGCTGGCGCCGCGCGCCTACCTGGACTAACACGTACTCCCAGAGTACGAATTAGAGTAACTCGTACTCTGGGAGTACGAATTAGATCGGTTTATAACGAAACCTCGCGACGAACTGAAACGACGAAGACGACGACGAAGCCGACGAAGACGACGAAGAAGACGCCGAACTGCTGCCCGCCGCGACCGCCGAGATCCCCGACGCCACGCCACGCCGCCGCCCCGACTGAGACGCGACGCCCCGACGCCACGCCCGCCGTAGCTGCCCCGCGCCCGCTGCCCCGCCCGCCCGTCGCTGCCCCGCCCGCTGTCGCTGCCCCCGCCCCCGTCGCTGCACCGCCGCTGCCCGTCGCTGCCCACGCCCGCAGCCCCGCCCCCGTCGCTGCCCGCCCGCCGTCGCGGCCCCGCTCCCGCCGCCCGTTGCTGCCCCACGCCCGCCCCCGTCCCTGCCCCGCCCCCCGTCGCTGCGACGCTGCCCCGCCGCTGCCCCACGCCCGCAGCCCCGCCCCCGTCGCTGCCCGTCGCTGCCCGCCGCTGCCCGTTGCTGCTCCGACCCCGACGCCCCCGACGCCACGCCCGCAGCCCCGCCCCCGCCGCTGCCCCACGCCCGCAGCCCCC
>JAPQWV010002978.1:0-47442 GCA_027422505.1 Craterostigma plantagineum | reverse complement strand
ACGCTATTTTAGCGGATACGGACAGAGCAAAGGAAATTCATTAATTGATATTCGTTATTGGTATTATCAAAAAATGGAGAACCTTACGCTCAAGAAGAGGAAGGAATCTTGCACCACGCCAAACGCACGTAAGAGGAATCCAGTGGTACCTCGCCTGAGCAGGTATATCATGCGGTTTTCTGAATACCGTGCAATTTCCCGAAAAAGCTGTTGTTTACCACAGTAGCAGTTATCCAGATATGCTTGGGCAGTGTTTTATGGCAGGTGGATCCATGGCTGGTATCCAAAAGTGCACATGCAGGATTCACTAGAGAAGCCTCGGATATGCAGGCGATGACGCAAGACGATATCTGGCGCCTAGAAGGTCGGAATCTGCCATCTTCTATAATACCGATAAGACGACGTTCCAAGTGGATGTACCTGCTTGGAAGGAATTACAAAGCGTACCATATTGACGTAAAACGGGAGCGGTCCTTCGTTCTGAGCGTATTAAACGGGGCAACGTATCACCTTAAAAAAATATAAAAACACCCAGAAGTAGTCTGGATAACCAAGAAGTATATGATATCTATTTGCAAAAAACTATTACCATTAGCGTTTGCAGGAGCTCTTTTTTTCCTGTACCTTCTACTACCTCAGATGAAGAAACTTTCCTCGACGATGAGTGCGCTGAACGGTGTCTGAAAACGGCAGATATTTAATGACCGACGATGCAGGCCTTTCTTTGGGCTTGGCGACACGGGCTGGTTGCTGTTTAATAATTAGATCGCGAGGGAGCAGAACTATTTGAAAACCGTAAACAAAAGGATTTAACGTCGTCCAGGCGATGGTTCTGCATACTGTGCCATCTGTCAATGTGTACGGCGATTCATCCATGGTAAACAAAGATATTGCGCGTCGCTTGTGACAGAGGGAAAACCCGAAGTAGCAGAAGAGTACGATTACTGGATCATATCGATTATATTATTGATCAGGCAGCAGAGAAGGGATTTATTGGCCCTTTCCTGTATGGGGATCGCCGGTAAAGATGGTAAGTGTCGGTCGAACAAACCACGAATATGCAACGTTTCTTGCCGAACGATGGAAAGATACCGAATATTATCTGGTTGAATGGGGAGATATTCCCGCTTCTGACTCTCGGCTGTGTGGTTGGAAATGGGGAAAACCATTAAAGCGATCGATCCAGATCACTTGATGACCTATCACCCCGGGGTAGAACCTTCTTCGGATTGGTTTCACAATGAACCTTGGTTGGATTTCACATGGTACAGTCGGGACACAGAGATATGACCAGGACACTTCGAGCAATGAAAAAAACATTACGGCGAAGATAATTGGAATTTATGGAAGTAGACTGGGCGTTAAGTCCGTGAAGCCGACGATCGACGGAGAACCTCCTATGAGGGTATTCCGCAGGTTTTGCACGATACGAAAGAACCTGTTTGGCAAGACCATGATGTGCTCGGTACGGCTATTGGTCGGTGTTTGCAGGTGCTTTTGATATACATATGGGCAAAACTCGGTTATGCAGATGCATTCTGCAAGCGACTCCACGACAGCTTACGGATCAACAACGTTGTGGACAGAGCCATGGATGCGCCAGGAGCAGGCAAATGCAGTATTTGAAAAAGCTTATGTTGTCTAGAGATGGTTTTTTTGATCGTGTGCCCGATCAGAGCCTAAAGCCGAAAATGGAGAAAATATAATCGACTATTGGCACGCGGACGGATCAGTATGCATTTATCTACAACTATAATGTCGGGAAATGAAGGTGAACATGGGAAAATTAACGGAGACAGTGAAAGCGTCTTGTACGATCCGCGTACGGGTGAGTCGACGGTGATAGGAGAAGTAAAAATACAGGTGGACAGACGTTCAGCCTGAAGGAGGAGAGAAGATGGAAATGATTGGTATTGATTTTAGACAGCATATAGTACATGAAAGGCGGTTAATTTTAGTTGTTGTGTTTATAGCATCCCTCTTGGCGTCATGCCAAAGGGATGTTTTATGTACACATCGTTTCGTGAACCTGCCGATGGAGGTTTGCAGTACCTTTATAGTGATGATGGTTATTCTTGGACGGCTATCGACGGCATTTTTTCTAAAACCTGACTAGGAGAGCAAAAGATCATGCGGGATCCCTCGATGGTGCGTGGGAAGATGGGGTGTATCATTTGGTATGGACCATCGGCTGGCAGGAATGAAGTATTGATACGCTTCTTCGAAAGATTTGATCCATTGGGAAAACAAGAAAGTCGTGCCGGTCATGAAGCATGAGGAAACGACTGTAATGTATGGGCACCAGAGTTGTTCTATGACGAGGACGCGACCGCTTTATTATTATATGGGCATCCACTATTCCTGACGTTTCCCAAAGGAGAGAGGAAAGCGAAATAACCACCGGATGTACTATACGACCACAGAAGATTTTGAAACGTTTACGGAAACGAAACTATTCTCCGATCCGGGTTTCAGTATTATTGATGCGGTCATCGTAAAAAAAATAAGAACGATTATGTGCTTGTTTTGAAAGACAATACACGCCGAACCGAAATTTGAAAGTTGCTTTTTCGAATAACCGTTAGGGCCTTATGAAAATGTATCGGAGCCTTATTCTGGTTTAAGACCGAAGCCCGTCGGTGGTGAAGCTGGATGCGAGTGGCTTATTTATTTGGATTCCTATGGTACGATGAGCTATGAGGCAGTATCGACTACGGATTTTAAAACGTTTAAGAACGCCAACCATAAATTTCTGTTCCAGGACACAAGCATGAACGATTTCAAAGCATCCAATCAGACCTGGAGCGATGGTTAAAAGCGCAAAAATAAAACAGATGAGATCAACACTATTAGGTATTGCCTTGTTATGTACACACAGTATGTGGCAGCTCAGATACGATGACCTATGTCGGCAAAACCTTGTCGAATGTGGACTATCACCACGGACAATTAAAACCTGCTGTGGGAACGCACAATATACAAACCCTTTCGGGCAAACAGAGCCTATCCTGAGCGTGCGGGGGATTAAATTTCACCTATAATCATCAGCCTTTTTTGGCGTATTGGAATAATACCTACTACCTCCAGTTTTTGAGCAACCCGATAGGCGAGCATGTGGCTGAAGGGAAACTTCCCTCCAGACCTCCAAAGATGGCTATACTTGGTCGGATCCGAGGAATTGTTTCCGCTTATCTCGTACCGGAAGGGTTTACAAAACCGGGACGTTCGGATAAAGCGGGGAAAGACCTGTATGCGATTATGCACCAACGCATGGGGTTCTATACAGCGTCTAACGGTAAGTTGCTGACCATTGGTTACTATGGTGTAGCGCTCGATGCAAAAGATGATCCCAATGATGGTAATGGTATTGGGCGTGTCGTCCGGGAATAAAAAAAGACGGCTCTTTCGGTCCGATTTATTTTTATCCGTTTTAAACGCGTCATTTGACCAGAAGTTAGCGAAATTTCCATTTTATACCAAAAGTAAGGACAAGGCATTTGTGGCAGCCTGTAGGACTGATGGATAAACCACTGCAGATGCAGCAATGGGTTGAAGAAGCTGATCGCGACGATCCGTTAGTTCCGTTTAAACGTCCGCTAAAAGCATTTGCTTACTATACGCTTGATAATGGAGATGTGGTCGGTATGTGGAACCACGCCTTGACATCGGTCAGTAAAGATAGGGCAAACGGGGTACAATCCACTACGCACCGGGTTTTGTGATAGCAACGCTAAAATATGGGGCCAACGTACATCTGACAATCGTTTTGCCACCGTTTACAACCCGTCGGATTTCGTTGGCCTTTAGCGCTATCAACAAGTGTGATGGGCCTGACCTATACGGATCTACTGTTAATTAATGGCGAGATTACCACGATGCGCTATGGAGGGAACTATAAATCGTACGGCCCACAGTACCCCAGAGGCATACAAGAGGAAATGGTTTGCCACCCGACAACAATATGTGGGTGACGTATAGTATGAATAAGGAAGATATGTGGGTCTCGAAGGTACCCGTTTTCCGGTTACCGCAGCTGTAGAAGGTAATGTAACGACGACTTCTCTCAGCATGCTGTAGAAACATTCAATCGATGGAATATTTATAGTCCGCTTTGGCACCGGTTCAGGTAGAAAATAATGCACTGGTATTAAAAGACAAAGATCCCTTTGATTATGCAAAAGCCGAGCGCGTGATCGTATCGTCGAACAAAGCTAAATCGTGTTTACTGTCACGCCGAGCAAGCGGATCATGGTAATTTGCAGATTGAATTGGTCAATGACCTAGGGCAAGCAGCTGCTCGTATTGTATTTGATGCAGAAGGACAAATTTTGAATAAGCGGGATACCGTATGGCGTCGTTACAATCTTACGAAGCTGGAAAAACCTATCGTATCGAGTTGACGGCAAATGTGCAAACCCGCTCTTATGATATCAATATCAACGGAACCGATAAGGGAACGCGTCTGTTTTTTCAGCCGGTAAGTGAGATTAGCCGCGTAGCGTTCCGTACTGGAGATGTCCGTCGATATCCAGATGCCGATACGCCACCGACCAGAATTTTGATGTGGATGATGCGGATGGAATGGACAACGAAGCAGCATACGCTATTTCGTCATTCCAGGCCGAAAAATTGAATTAATGATTAACCGAAAGTTTGATATGAAGCGTATTTTTAGGAGTGTATGGGTCATTTGCCTGTGGTTTGTGGGATTGTCTTTTTCTAACGCCCAACCAAAACTGTGAAGTATTTGTCGGGTACAGGAAATGATGACACGTGCTCTGGGATTTTACCGTAACGGGTGGTATGCGTGCGGGGAGCAGAACAAAATCCCGGTACCATCCAATTGGGAGCTGCACGGTTTTGGTCAATATAACTATGGTTTTGATAAGGAGGAGAAAAGGGGAAAGAAGAAGGGCTGTATAAGTATACTTTTCAAGTAGATAAGCTTGGAAGGGATCCGTGGTGAACTTGGTATTCGAAGGGGTCATGACGATGCCGAAGTTAAAGTAAATGGAAATCTGCCGGTGCAATCCACCAAGGGGCTTTTTATGTCTTCAAATACGATATTTCTAAGCTGTAAATTATACAGGTAAAACTTACTGGAGGTGACGGTTTGCCAAACATTCGGCGAACAAATCTGTCATGCCGCTGAAAGGGAAGGTGATTTCTGGGTATTTGGCGGTATTTTTTCGCCCGGTTTATCTGGAAGCATTTCCGCAAGATCACATCCAGCGAGTGTCCATTGATGCGAAAGCTGACGGCAGTTTCGTAGCATCATCAAGAGCAGGGCAAGCCGATGCGGTGCAGGTGCAGCTGCACGATGCCGCGGGGCGGTCGTATGGCGAGGTGCTTCGCGCTGACTTTGAGGTGATCAAGCCGACTCAAGGGCACATTTTCGGACCCTGCATTATGGTCTTCGGAATTTCCGAATCTGTATCAAGCACATATTTCTTTATTCCAAAATGGTAAAAAGGTACACGAAATGCGTCAAAAGTTCGGCTTCCGTACCGTGGAGGTCAAGGAAAGAGATGGCGTTTATGTAAATGGCGTTAAAATCAAATTAAAAGGGGTTAACAGGCACTCTTTTACACCCCGAATCTGGACGTACCACCAGTAAGGCGGTCAGTATCCATGATGTAAATTTGATCAGGAGATGAATATGAACGCTGTGCGTATGGCGCATTACCCACCTGACAACCACTTTTTGGAAGTCTGTGATTCGTTGGGCTTATATGTATGAATGAATTGGGGGGATGGCACGGATATTACGATACGCCTACAGGTACCAAGTTGACAGAGGAAATGATGATTGCATCGAAAATCATCCGTCGATTATTTTCTGGGCCAACGGAAATGAAGGGGGGCATAACCCCGAACTCGATAGTGTATTTTTTGCCAACGATATCCAGAAGAGACCGCTGATCTACCCTTGGGCGGTATACGGTCGGCTTCGAAACCACGCATTACCGCGAATATTAATTATGGTATCGGAACCTATGACCATGGACATAATATTGTGATGCTACGGAGTTTCTGCATGGTATGTTTGACGGCGGTCACGGTGCCGGAATTGAAGATTATTGGAAGGCGATGTGGCGAACCCATTGTCCGGCCGGCGCTTCCTCTGGGATTTCAAGATCAGGAGTTATACGTACGGATAAAATAACTTCGTGGATACCAAAGGTAATCTAGGTGCCGATGGTATTGTTGGGCCTCATTATGAGAAGGAAGGTAGCTTTTATACCATCAAAGAGGTATGGAGTCCAATTTTCTCGAGAAAAGAGAAATGACAGCCGGTTTTGACGGGACTTTTCATATTGAAAACAGATACGCATTTACCAATATCAACCAATGTTCGTTTAGCTATGAACTGAAAAATTAGGGCAATATGGCGAAGATAAGGGTAGCCGTACCGGAACGATTACTGCACCGGATATTGCGCCTTACGATAAGGGGATTTTAAAATTGGATTTTCCAGCGGAGTGGCGAGATTATGATGCTTTATATCACCGCAAAAAAGATAGAATGGTCTGGAAATTTTCACGTGGAGTTTTCCGATCAGTCTGCCGAATAAAGTGGCACAGAACTTTATCCGTAAGGGCAATGCGGCCATCGAAACTTCGGAGTCAGATTCCAGTTATTTAGTGCTGCAATGAATCACCCTGAAATTTTAACAAGAGAAGTGGTTTTTTTGGAGAAGTCAAAACGCCAACGGTGTTATTCCTTTTAACAATGGACCACAGGTTGAGAAGCGTTGACCATTACAAGAATTTTACGCTGCGAAGGACGGAACACCGTGGTTATTGCCTCTACCTTTGATAAAAAGAAAGCTACAATACTGACTTGGGACGGTTTATCCTTCGGGACAGCTGAAATGCATGTGCAATATTTCCCAAAAGAATACTTCACCAAATATGTGGTGTGAATTTCTCTTTTCCGGAGAAAGATCAAGGCGGGAATATATGGGGAATGGCCCGTACCGGGTGTGAAAAACCGCATGAAAGGAATCATTTGGCGTATGGAAGAAAGATTATAACGATGTAGCTACCGGAGAGGTGCCTTTTATCTATCCGGTTTAAAGGCTATCATAGCCATATGTATTGGACAAAATTTATGACCGATGAACAGTCGTTTCTGGTGTTCAACGATCGGGAAGATGTGTTTCTACGCCTATTTACACCGAAAGAACAGCAGGATAACGGATTGGAAGAATATGGAGCCGACCTTTCCGAGTGGCGACATCTCCTTCATGAACGGTATATCGGCTATCGGTCACGAAAACACAGAGCCGGAGACAACCGGTCCAATGGGTATGAAGCATGTATATTACGATTTCGAAAAGGAGCCCATCCGTGCATTGCACATGGTACTTTATTTTGATTTCTCCGGGCAGTAATGGGGATGAAAGGAAGCCGTAAAAAAGAATAGGATGTCTTGAATATACATAATAAGAGAGATAATGAAAGAAATGGCGAAGATACTATCGGTGATGTTAGGCTTATGTTTTAGTCTAACGCAATTGCCCAGCCTCATGCTGAGCATCTACTTGTAGAGCTGCTTCGCAACCCGTTAGGAATCGATAAAGCGAGTCCTCGTCTGAGCTGGCGGATTTTGAGCGAAGAACGGAATGTGAAACCAAACGGCGTACCGCGTTCTCGTGGCCTCCTCCTTCGCGAACTCGATCGGGATGAGGGTGATCTTTGGGATTCAGGCAGGTTTTTCGGATAATTCCATTTCGGTTTTTTACGACGGTAAAGCCCTGAAGAGTGATGCCGAGGTCTTCTGGAAAGTTAAGTATATACCAATAAAGGAGAATGTGATTGGTCTGCTCCCGCACGTTGGCAGGTTTGGTCTATTGTACTATAAAGACTGGGATAAGCGATGGATTGGATTCGATAGGTATTTTAACACCGATGATCACCAGGCCGGTTATCATCGGCGCGCTATTTCCAAAAGAGATTTCGTTATCTAAAAAAGTGGCGAAAGCTACGGCCTATATTATAGGTCTGGGATTGTACGAATTTTATATTGATGGGAAGAAAATAGGTGATCAGGTGCTGGCTCCGGGTTGACGGACTACACGCAAAATGTGATTAACAATACCTTTGATGTGACCCGAGCAACTCAGCGGGAACAACCATGCATTGGGCGTGACTTTAGGAAATGGACGCTATTATGCGGTCCGCCAGGAAAAGCCCTATAAAAGTCAAGATTTTGGTTTCCCGAAGATGCAACTGCAGATTCGGATTACCTATACCGATGGCTCTAAACAGACGTTGTACACCGATAATACTTGGAAAGGAACGACCGACGGACCCATCCGCTCCATAACGAATACGACGGCGAAGTATATGATGCGCGAAAAGAACTGCAAGGTTGGGCATCGCTTGGCTATGATGACACCGCTTGGATACCGGCGGAATACGTGCAGGAGCCCGGGGGAAATATGAATCCCAGATCAACCGTAACATGAAGGTGATGCAGGATATCAAACCGGTATCGATAACGTCGGAAGACGGAAAATATATACTCGATTTGGACAGAATTTTTCGGTTGGGTGAAGATGCGCGTACAAGGCGCCCGTGGTACGGAAGTTACATTACGTTTTGCGGAAGCACTACAGGAGGATGGTACGTTGTCCAGGGATAATCTACGCGCGGCGAAAGCGACGGATACATATATCTTAAAAGGGATGAGGAAGAGTGTGGGAACCGAGATTCACCTACCATGGGTTTCGTTACGTGGAAGTGTCAGGGTATCCCGCGAGGCAGACATAGACGATTTTTATGGACGTTTCGTGTACGACGAAATGGAGACCGTAGGCGAATTCAGTTCTTCCAATCCGCTATTGAACCAGATCATAAAAATGCTTGGTGGGGTATAGCCTCCATTATAAAAGTATTCCGTTTACTGTCCGCAACGTAACGAACGTCAAGCTTGGTTAGGCGACCGTCCGACGAGTGCCTACGGTGAAAATTTCCTGTTCGATAACGCGAACTTCTATGTCAGTGGTTGGAAGATATTCGCCTGTCCCAAAAAACGGATGGCGCCATCCCAGATGTCGCGCCGGCCTTTTGCGCTACTATAGCGATAACATGACCTGGCCTAGCGCTTATACCCTATGATTGCCGATATGCTGTTTCGGCATACGGGGATGTGCGGGTATTGCAAGACCACTATCCATCCATGAAGAAATGGATGGATTATATGCGCGCGCGGTATATGAACGATAAGGGTATCATCACCAGGATAGCTACGGTGACTGGTGTGCACCGCCTGCGACCATTGAGGCGGGACGGGGAAAAGCGCGGACAAGAATATCCGATCCGTGCTATCACGGCTTATTATTACTACTTATTGCAGCTTATGGCTGATTTTTCAGTACACCTGGAAATGACGGGATTCGCGCCGATTTTCTGCAGCAGGCTACGCAGATACGAAAGGACTTCAACTTGCAATTTTATAATCAGAACGGTGGATATGGCAACAATACGCTAACGAAAACTTACTGGCCATGTATTTTGGCTTGGTGGAAGAGGGGTGAAAGGTTAAGTTGGCCGATCGCATTGTCGAGATTATCGAGGAGGAAAACGACGGACACTTAGTACGGCGTCGTCGGGACGCAATGGATCATGCGTACACTGACCGATATGGGACGGTCCGACCTGGCTTTCAGTTAACTACAAACAAGACTTATCTTCGTGGGATATATGATCGAACACGGGCGACGACAATTTGGGAGCTTTGGAACGGGAATACCGCGCATCCGCAGATGAACTCCGAAAACCATGTCATGATGTTGGGCGATTTGCTCGTGTGGTCTTACGAAAATCTCGCAGGTATCAAGTCCAAGGAAAATGGGTTTCAACGATCCGGATGAAACCGGAAATGATTGAAGGACTGGATAGTGTTAAACGCGAGTTACCATAGTCTGTATGGTGAGATCGCGTCAAACTGGTCAAAGAGCAAGTCTGCACTTGAATGGACATTGTCTATTCCCGCCAACGCAAAAGCAGAAATATACCTGCCGACGAAAAATTTATCAGCCGTAACAGAGAAAAATAAAATTACAAGATCACAAGATATCGAAGTGTTGTCGGAAGAAGCAGGTAAGGTGCAAATCTTGGCAGGATCAGGAGTTTATCATTTAAGATAAACTTTAAAAAAACATAAAGAATAAATTATATGAAAAACATAGTCATTATTATTCTGACGAGCTTTCTTAGCTGCGAGTGTTACAGCACAGGATAATGTCGGGGAACAAAAAAGGCGACCGAGTGGAGTGCCTCGCTTCAACTAAATGATGCTGAAAAAGAAGCACAAGTAAAAACCTTAATATATAATCACCTCATTGCAGTGAAAGACTGGCATAATAGCCATCCTGCTAGTACGGTTCCTGCCGGAATTAACCCTTTAACGGGGCAGAAATTAAGTGAACTAGACAGAACGATCATAGCGGATTCTGCTATGCCGGAAACCGTCCATCAAACCTAATGGGTGTTTAAGAGAAGATTGGATGCTGCTCAGGTAGCCTTTATATGGATAAATATACGATTGGGAAAGTTGATTTTACGATGCAGGGTTTTATAAAGCCATTGTTCCAGATTTAACTGCGGAAGAAGAAAGGTAATCCGAACGCATTTAGAAGAAGCACGGGAAATGGCTATTGACTACAAAATATGAAACAGATCTCTGCTATTTTCGAGATATATAAAACCAAATCAGAGCAGTATTTGAATGCCAATGGTAGAAGTTTGGAGACAGCTATATAAAGATTACGTCAATAAAGTTAGAGCCGAAAAGTGAAAAAATCAATGAAAATAAGATAGGTTTAACCGTTATTCTCAGTTTTTTGTTCCTTTTTGAGACACAAGCACAACCAAAAACGCTTTAGATAAGTGGCAAAAGGGGATTGTAAAGATGTTTATCTACGATAAGCCACTTTCCCTTCTTGTCATTCCGCGAGCATTGCGGAAACGACTGCCCGGAATTTGGTATACACTTTTTTCGGAGGAACGAGAGACGCAACCCAATGTCGAGATTTATATTTGTAGGTATGAAAATGGAGCATGGACGCTCCTACGTCTGTTGCAGATGGTGTGCTGGAAGATGGAAGCAGACTGCCGACTTGGAATCCCGTACTATATCAGTTCCTAACGGTGATCTACTATTGTTCTACAAAATTGCCCCTAAACCATCCGAATGGTGGGGCATGTTAAAGCGTTCTACAGACGACGGAAAAACGTGGTCGGCTGCCGAAAAACTTCCGAAGGATATCTGGGACCGGTTTAAGAACAACCTGTATTATTGAGCAATGGTAATTTAATTTTGTCCGACGAGTACCGAAGGGACGGCTGGAATATCCACTTTGAAATTACACCCGATTTCGGGAAACCTGGCGTAAGGTAGGTCCAATTGCGACGGGTGAAGATAATCTCCAAGGGATTCAACCTAGTGTGTTAGACCATGGAATGGTACATTACAGATCTTAGCCAGAAGCCGTAATTGGGCACTGGTTGAATCATGGTCATATGATAATGGCGAAACCTGGACACGTTTGCATAAACAACACACTGCCTAATAATACTCGGGCACGGATGCGGTACCATGGATAATGGTATGCATGTTCTGGTATACAACCACGTTTTACCGGGGCCCGAAAATCCAAAGGACACGTACACCACTGAATGTAGCGATCTCTACAGATGGTAAAAAGTGGCATGCCGTGTTGATTTTGGAAGATTCTCCTATTAGCCAGTATTCCTACCCAGCCGTTATACAAACGAAGGATGGCTTATTGCATTTCGCTTATACATGGCGCGGCAAAAGATGAAGCATGTCGTGGTGAACCCTAAGAAATTAAAAAAAGAGTGATAAAAGATGGTGTTTGGCCAACGGTGAAAGGCTACGAACTGCCTACTTTAGAAACTTACAAGCAAAGAAGAATAAATAGATTATCGAATAAAATATGTCAATAGATCGGATATTAAAGGTTAGCTTTCCGGGGAAGTTGGTTTTTGGAAATGGTGTGCTGAAACAGCTGGCCGAGGATGTCGTAGCGCAGGGATATAAGGCGGTCGTTATTATGACAATTAAGCC
The DNA here is from genome assembly GCA_027422505.1 of Craterostigma plantagineum. Classification (NCBI taxonomy): domain Eukaryota; kingdom Viridiplantae; phylum Streptophyta; class Magnoliopsida; order Lamiales; family Linderniaceae; genus Craterostigma; species Craterostigma plantagineum. The sequence goes on along the minus strand of JAPQWV010002978.1, from coordinate 35,343 downwards.
GTTATTAGATCATTAGCGGATTTGACGGCCGTATTGGAAAAAAACAATATAGCACTGCAGATGGATACCAGTGTGGACAGGAGCCTTCTTTTTCCGATGTGAAAGCGTGTTGCAACAGCTTTCAATCGTTTTCCGCAGATGCGGTCATCGGTATCGGTGTGGCAGCGTATTGGAACGTCGCTAAAATAGTTGCGGCTCAGTTGGACAACACGCAACCCCTAGAAGAGATTGTTGGAAATGGGATGTTAACGGGGCGAAATAAGGCTCTCCTTTGCGTGCACACGACGGCGGGGACAGGAAGTGAGATGTCTCCAAATGCTATTTTAGTGGATGCGAAAATCAGAAAAAAGGTATCATCAGCCCTTTTTTGGTTCCAGATAAAGTCTATATAGACCCGCTGCTGACATCGGTGTACCACCGCTGTAACTGCAGCTACTGGCTTGGATGCGCTAACGCACTGTTTGGAAGCCTATACAATAAGTTTTCACAGCCTTTTATAGATATGTATGCTTATGAGGGCATGATGCGGCTGATAGCCGCGATCTGGAAGAGGCGTACATACGGGACAAATGAAGAGGCACGGTATCATGTAGCGATGGGAAGTATGTTGGGGGGTGTTTGTCTCGGACCCGTTAACACGGCGGCAGTCCCATGCGCTATCGTACCCTTTGGGAAGTGTATTCCATTTAGCACACGGCCTTTCCAATGCCTTACTATTACCTTATTGTGATGGAGTATAACTATGTAGCTTCTCCCAAAAAATATGCGGAAGTGGCTGTTTGCTTTAGGATGTGAACCGCTTAACTACAGACGAAGAACAGCCCGTGCCGGTATTGAAAATTAGAGCGCTGATCAGCGCTTGTGGTATCCCTGCTCGTTTACGCGATGTAGAAATACCTCGAGAGGCCATTCCGCAAATGGCGGAGAATGCGATGAAGATTACCCGCCTATTGGTCAACAACCCGAGAGAGATTACCTTACATGATGCCGTAACTATATTTAATGCTGCTTACTAAATGAAAGAAAAAAAACAAAAAAGAAACTATTGTACCAGTGGTTGCTCCACTGAAACAAGATTTGAATTTGGACCATGATGCAGTGGCCCGTATATTCTCGTATTTGTATACCAATGGAGCCACACCTTTTATCTTAGGTACCACAGGCGAATCAGCGTCGCTCTCGAATGCGTTTAAAGAGCCTATCTTAGAACGGCTGTTGCCAATAGACCGAAGGGTGAGAAACTATATGTGGGGATTTCGTCAAATATTCTCGAGGATTCCATTTCCTTCGCTAACTTAGCATTCGACTTAGGCGTTTCTCAAGTAGCGGCGACATTACCTACTTATTATAAATTGTCGGTGCACAGATGGAAAAATACTATCTGGATTTAGCCGAGCGATTACACCTGATCTGATTGTCTACAATATCCCTGCAACCACCCATATGTCGATCCCACTGAATCTGTTGGATAGGCTAAGTCATCACCCCAAGATTGTGGCTGTAAAGGACTCCGAGCGTAATATGGAGCGTTGGATCAGTCGCTTGAGTTATGGAGAGATCGAACAGATTTTAAGCATTATATGGGCTGGGCAGGGGCATGTGCTCATTCGTTAATAAACGGTGGTGATGGAGTTGTACCGAGCTCCGCAAATTTCGCTCCTGCCATATATCGGGATATGTGCTTAGCGGTAGAACAAGGAGATCTGGAAAGTGCTTACGCGTTACAAAAACAATCAGACGACTTAGGTGCTTTGTATCAATCCAACAAATCGTTGGGAGAATCCTTATGGGCACTGAAAATATTGATGAAGCAGTTGGGTTTATGCGAATCGCATATGATGCCACCCTTGTATACTTTAGGAAAACAAGAAGAAGAACATATTGTGAAAGCCTATCAAACGTTGATAGCAAAGGATAACATTAAACTGAATTTAGTTAGTCATGTATAAACGATTATTGGTATTACCATGGGGGATCCGGCGAGTATCGGTCCCGAAATAGCATTGAAAGCATTATTGGATACGCGTGTGCAAGCTATTTGCAAACCTATTTTGGTTGGGGACGCGGCAGTTTTTCAGCAAATAGCATCGCTGTTGCATATCCCGATACGTATCCACGCTGTAGAACAGGTTTCAGAAGCCCAGTTTATAGCTGGAGAAGCAGATGTATTGGACTTGAAAAATACAGATCTCTCTAAAGTAACCTTCGGAGAGATATCAGCGGAGGCCGGCAATGCCTCGTTCGAAGCGGTTACTAAGATGATAGACTTAGCATTAACGGAGCGGTAAATGCCACCGTAACAGGACCAATAAATAAGAAGTCAGTTAACGAGGCAGGACATCATTTTGCAGGACATACAGAAATTTACGCGCATTATACACAAACAAAAAGTATGCGATGCTTCTCGTGGAAGAAAACATGAAGGTTATTCATGTGTCTACACATGTGTCGTTACGGCAGGCTTGCGACCTTGTCAAAAAGGAACGGATTGTGGAAGTGACAGAACTATTGCATCAGGGTTTGGTGAGTTTGGGAGAAACTAATCTAAAAATAGGATAGCGGGTTTGAATCCGCATGCAGGTGATTCGGGTTATTCGGTACAGAAGACGATGAAGAGATTGTACCCGCAGTAGAAGAGGCTCGTAGACGTGGATACGATGTAGAAGGCCCTGTTTCCTGCGGATACCTTGTTTTCGAAAGCTGCGACAGGTTATTACGGCGGTATTGTCGCCATGTATCACGACCAGGGGCATATTCCATTTAGTTTGACAGGTTTTAGTGGAACGCCGAGAAAAAGCAATGGATAGTGTAAAGGGTGTGAATATTACGATGGGTTTGCCGATTATCCGGACATCCGTAGATCATGGTACGGCCTTTGAAATTGCTGGAAAAGGTGTGGCAAGTCCAGATGCAATGATATTGGCGATTGAATCTGCGGTGCAATTGGCATCAAATAAATAATACGTATGACGATATTGGTAATTGCGGATGACTTGACAGGTGCTGCTGAAATAGGCGGATAGCTTTGCGCAACGGATTATCGTAGAAATTGTACATACGTTGGCAAAGCCACAAATAAAGATGTCCAGATACTGAACACGAATACACGTTCTATGAGAGCAACGATGTGATTATACATCTGAGGAAGCTTTTTGCTGCTGACTTTTCGTATTGTTGGGACTGGATCTATCTCAAGTTTGATTCTGCTTTACGTGGGCATATTGTTGCGGAGATCTCGTTTTATCGTGAGGTTCTTCAAAAAGATCGTGTTGTTTTTTGCCCTGTAAATCCCGCGTTGGGGCGCGTGATTGCAGACGGTTTGTATTGGGTGGAAGGAAAGCCTATTGCGGAAACGGATTTTGCACGTGATCCAGAGTTTCCGATTCGGAAAAGTGGCGTATTGGCGGCAATTGGTGCAGAGTCGTGGGTACTTGCAAAAGATGTACCGACAGCCCCCAACGGAGATATACCTTACACGGTTGCCGCTGTCGGGGATGTGGATGATCTGAATCGATGGGCAGCGTCTCCAGCGTTTTTTGGAATTTATGCAGGAGCAGCAGCTTTTTTCGAAGCGTTGCTGCATCACCGTGTGCCTGCTTTTTCAAAAGATGTAGCGGATGAATCTCTTCCAATCCCACCTCTTCTCTACGTTTGTGGATCCAATCATGAACAGAGCACAAAGCGGGTGAGGAGCTTAGATTTTGATGAAGTCGTATATTGGCGACATACAGGGCAGGAACAAACATTAGCCCGGACTATATGTCAGAAAATCGAGAAGAGAGGGATAATCGTATTTGCTGTGGATCCTTTAGAACGTGTAGGAGCATCTACTATTCGTACATCTATGGCACAGGTGGTGGCACTGGTGCAGCGGGATTGTGCGGTGCACGAGTTTGTTGATTGAGGGCGGAGCGACAGCCAGAGCGTGTTGGAAGCTTTACATATCGATACGCTTTGGCCAATAGGCGTACACGGATTGGGTGTGATTCGGAACCATGTGCCGGGAACCACATGGACAGTAACATTGAAACCGGGAGTTATCCTTGGACTGATAAATTATGGGTATTTTAGCCCAATCGATGTAACATCGAGTAATGATAGTTAAACCTTATGTTAAGCATATTTGATTACGGATAATAATAGCAGTTTTATTGATCACCTTATATTTCGGTCTTCGATACGCTAAAAATCAAAAATCGACCGAGGCGTATTTTTCCGCTAAAGGACGTGTCCCTTCTTGGGCAATTGGGATGTCACTTTTGGCGACCCTAATTAGTAGTGTTACTTTTCTGGGGTATCCAGCAGAGGGCTTTTCAAACAACTGGATATTACTTGTGCAAGGTCTTATGGTGCCGATTGTATTGTTGGGTACCGTGTGGTTCATTGTACCGTTGTACCGAAAAGTAATCGGATTGAGCACCTACGAGTACTTCGAGAAGCGTTTTGGCAATTTTGCACGCTATTATAGTTCCATCGCATTCGTCTTGCGCCAGTTTCTCTGGCATGGGAACTGTTTTGTACCTGTTGGCCGTTGCCCTATCGAGTATGACCGATATAAATACCTATTGGATTATACTTGTGGTGGGAAGCATTATTGTGATCGTTAATCTGCTTGGCGGTATCGAGGCGGTCATCTGGCTGGATGTATTTCAAGGCTTTATGCTCTTTGCCAGTGGAATTCTTTGTTTGTTGGTCGTTATTTTCTCCGTGAATGGTGGACTCCCAGAAGTATGGCGTGTTGCATCAGAAAATGGACGAACGGGATTTGGACCATATGATCTGGATTTTACTCGATTGACCTTTGTGGTAATGGCGATCAATGGAATGTTTTACGCTATCCAAAAGTATGGTACCGACCAAACGGTGATTCAGCGCTACCTAACGGCACGCTCGGACAGGTCGGCTATCCGTGCTTCCTTGATGGGTATTTTGCTGACGGTTCCGGTATGGTCACTTTTTATGTTTATCGCACGGCTCTTTTCGTGTATTATACACAGCAACCGTTACCTGATGATGTGGGCCCCAATAGCGTATTCCCTTATTTTATCATGACACAGCTCCCGGTAGGTGTAGTCGGTTTTATACTAGCGGCCATGATCTCTGCAGCTATATGTAGTTTAAGTGCAGACCTTAATTCGTTGGCGGCTGTAGGTATTGAAGATTATTATAAAAAGCTTCGTCCAGAAAAGTGGATACGAATATTTTGAGAGCGAGCAGGTGGATGGTTGCCATTGCGGGAATCCTATCAATGTTGATCGGGTTTATCTATGTAGAATTGGGCAGCGAAAGTATTCTTGGTATTATTTTTACACTGTATGCCATTTTTTCGGGGGGATTGTGGGTGTCTTCTTATTGGGGATTTTACGGAACGTGCGAATCGTCAGGGAATAAATATAGCTATTGTGGTATGTGTGCTCTTTACGGCGTATGCGTTTTTTAACCAGTACCGAGATCGAATTTAATGGAAAGTCGTTCGTCCTGCTTGATCTCGGCGAATTTAATTTTACACATAATAAAATGATGCTGGGGGTGTATAGCCACTTGGTCGTTATCGTTGTGGGATATGTTGCCAGCTTATTCTTTCCAAAGCCGGAGCTGGATCCAAATTTATATTATAGAGGCTGGAAGCAAACCGCAAATTGGATAGAGAAAGGGGAATAGAATCATGAAAAGAATTTTAATGATCGTGGGATTATGTTGGTGCTGTTGGACGGGAGCGGTGCAGGCTCAAAATTCGGATGATAAGTACCGGTTACCCTTGAAAGATGTTATTGACATGTTAGAAGCACGATACGACATCCAAATTAAATATGATGAAAGCCAAGTCAAAGATAAATGGCTGAATTACGCGAAATGGCGTTTCCGACCCGATGTAGATGAAACGCTTCGAAATGTACTGGGGCCCTTAGATATGAAAGTGAATAAAGAGGGTGAGCGGAAGTATAAATTAAAAGAATACGAATATTACCGTTGGGAGCCACAGGATGGATGGGATTACTCGATTACCTCGCTGCCCAATATCAGGACAAGGCGAGTTGGGAGAGTCGAAAACAGGAGATCCGTGCAGACCTATACAAGGCCTTGAAACTCTCGCCTCTGCCGAGCCTTCCCGAATCGGTACCCTTAGTTACAAAAAAAAGAAAGTTTACAGATTATACTGTTGAGAATTTTGCATTGGAGATTCTGCCAGGGGTCTATATCAATGGCTCTATTTATCGTCCGTTGAATTCGAAAGGGGGAGTACCTTTGGTGATGAGTCCCGATGGACATTGGTTCGGGCATCGCTTTCGGAAAGATGCGCAGATTCGCTGCGCTATGCTCGCGAAATGGGAGCCGTTGCCGTGAGTTATGATCTCTTTGCCTGGGGAGAATCAGGATTGCAGTTTGATTATAGTGACCACCGCAGAAGCTTAGCAGTCACGATACAAACTTTAGGCGCGTTACGGATATTGGACTGGATGTTGGCTGATCAACAAATAGACGAGGAACGGGTGGGGATTTGTGGTGGATCCGGTGGCGGAAGCCAATCGGTACTCTTAACTGCGCTGGATGATCGAATTAAACTGAGTGTGCCTGTAGTGTCTCTTTCCTCGTATCACTTTGGTGGATGCCCTTGTGAAAGCGGGATGCCTATACACGCCGCTGCAGGAGGTACAAATAACGTAGAGTTGGCAGCGATGGCGGCTCCGAGGCCGCAATTGCTTATCTCGGATGGTCACGATTGGACCGCACACATGCCAGAACACGACTTTCCATATCTCCAAAAGATATATGCGTACTATGGAAAAGCAGACTACGTAGAAAATGTACATCTTCCGGAGGATGGACACGATTTTGGCTACTCGAAACGGAAGCCGGTCTACGATTTTATCACGAAGCATTTAGACTCGACACGCAGGGGCTAAAAAATGCAGCGGGCGATTATGATGAATCTCGCTGTGTGATTGAAGAAGAAACAGCCTTATATGCATTTGGGCCGAATGGGGAAAATCTGCCCTCAAACGCGATAAAAGGCTATGAAAATTTAGAAAAACTCTTTAAAGATCAATAACATGGAATCATTAAATAGAAGAGCATTTATAACAACGGCTGTCCTTGGTGCGACGGCGTTGATGTTGCCAAGTACAGGATGGCCACTTGAACGGAATAAACAACGCTATAAGGTGGCGGTTATCGATTTGATGATCTTGAAAAGGCAAAAGCTTAGTGCCGTGAAATTGACCAGTGAAATTGGCGCAGACGGTCTGGAAGTTGATATGGGTGGATTGGGTAATCGCGATACATTTGATAATAATTTTTTCAATGAAGAGTTTCGGACAAATTATATGAACGAATTAAAGAATATGGTATCGAAATAGCTTCGGTCGCGATGACCGGTTTTTACGCACAATCTTTTGCAACGCGGCCTACATACCAACAAATGGTAGGCGACTGTCTGAAGACTTGCCAGCTATTGGGAGCGAAGATAGCCTTTTTACCACTGGGGGTACAGGGCGATTTAGTGCAAAATCCAGAACTGCGTCCGGCGATTGTAGAACGGTTGAAAGAAGTGGGAAAGATGGCAAAAAAGGCAGGTGTTATCGTTGGAATAGAAACGGCCCTCGATGCGCGGGGAGATGTGGAATTGTTAAAAGAGATTGGATCGAAGAATATCCAGATCTATTTTAATTTTTCCAATCCGTTAAAGAAGGACGGGATTTAATAGAAGAACTCCAGATCTTAGGTAAGAAGCGTATTTGCCAAATTCATTGTACAGATGAAGACGGTGTATGGTTGGAAAACAATACACGCCTAAACATGCCCAAAGTGAAAGAACCTTAGATAAGATGGGGTGGAAGGGCTGGTTAGTGATCGAGCGCTCCAGAGATGCGAGCTTGTCGCCTCGGATGGTGAAAGAGAACTTCGGGGCAAATACACGGTATGTAAAATCTGTTTTTCAAAAATAAAGGCCTTATCGCCGGTTAAAAACTATCATTGTATGAAAACGATATGGATTGGTTTAATAGCGCTTTTGTGTGCGGCTTGTGCCTCGACCTCTTTGCAGAAAGATTAGATAGCAACTTACTGCAATATGACGAAGTGGGAGCTGCTGTAATGCCAGATAGTATTGCAGCAATTCAGTCACCTTTTTTCGAATACGGCTTCAAACGTCCCACCTTTCCGGAACGTATCGATTCGCTGTCTCCTGGCGAGGACGTTATTCAGGAAGGTATCGATCAATTGGCATCCGCAGGAGGTGGAACATTGGTATTGACCGAAGGCGACTATCTGTCAGGGAGAATAGAATTAAAATCGAATATCAACCTAAATTTACAAGAGGGAGCGGTGATCACGTTCAAAAGTGAGATTGCCGATTTCTTGCCGGTGGTATATACACGAAATGAGGGAATAGAGTTATACTCGTTAGGGGCATGTATCTATGCGAACGACGCTGTGAATATTGCCATTACTGGCAAGGGGAAATTGGTAGGTCCAGGGGAGGGATCCATACGCGAGCAGACGATGACGCACGACGTAATCGAAAATATCGTGCGCAGCGACACACCGATAGAAGAGCGTATATACGATGGTAAAACGACAGAATTTATTTTTCCGCCAGCGATGATTGCGCCGATCAACTGTAAACAAGTTTTTATTGAAGGGCTTACTTTAGAGCGCTCTGCTTTTTGGAATGTCGTGCCGACATTTTGCGAGGATGTGATTATCCGGGGAGTACAGGTGCATTCTAAGGGTATTCCCCGTGGTGATGGGATAGATATTGAATCGTCCAAAAATGTACTAGTCGAGTATTGTAGTCTGTATACGGGCGACGACTGTATCGCCATAAAAGCAGGTAGGGGATATGACGGGCTTCGTGCAGCCAAGCCTTCAGAAATATTGTGGTACGTTACTGCTTAGCCGGCGAAGGGCATGGTGGTATCACTTTGGGCAGTGAAACAGCGGGTATGATTAAAAATTTATACGTCCACGACTGTGCCTTTGATGGAACGGATGTGGGGATACGCTTTAAAACACGCCGTCCACGCGGTGGTGGCGGGCAAAATATAGCCTTCGAAAATATCCGGATGAATACGGGGAAATCTGCGTTACGCTGGGATATGTTGGGAAGTTCGCAACACGTAGGTGCACAGGCCAGCCGTGACTTCACAGTGGAAGTCAATGCCCTGACACCGAGATTTTCGGATGTAACCATTAATAACGTGCTCATCGAATCAGCTCGGGAGTGTATTCATGTAGAAGGAATTCCCGAATCGAGGTTGGAAAATGTGATGATTTCTAACATGCACGCTACAGGAAAACGCTATTTGGCGATCAAGGATGCGAAAAATTTTGTGATAAAAGACAGTGAGATACATTGTGACGACTGTGGGGTGGACAGTGTGCATGTCACGGGGTTAGTGCAGGAGAATGTAACGACGACTACTCCGTAACCTGTTTGATTGCAGGGGATTCCCGCGGATTATTTGAGGTGCTTTACATAAAAATATTTTTTCGTTTATTTGTTTTTTTCTTTGTTTATTGCGTTTTATTTTCGATATTTAACATTAGTAAACTTTACCTTGTTAAATAATTATGCTGCCAATACAACGAAGGGAGAAAATATTAGGCTTGCTGAAAGAAGATGGTGCAGCCAAAGTGATAGACTTAGCGAATCTTTTTAAGGTCACTGAAGCAACCATTCGTCAAGATCTGGAGAAACTGGAAAAGGAAGGTCTTATTTCGCGAGATCATGGAGGTGCCTATCTCCGTAACATAGAAGATCAGGTTCGAAATTTTTCGCTTTCACATCAAAACGAAAATATAAACAAAAAAGAGCAAATCGCCGTAAAATGTGTCGAACTGATTGAGAACGGCGATACGATCATTCTCGATTCGGGCTCCACCACCACCGAGATTGCTCGTAAAATAAAAGGTCTGAAGAACCTGACCGTGATTACCAATGCATTGAATATCGCTCTGATGCTGGGTGCAGAACCAGCATAGAGGTGATCATGACCGGAGGAGAGTTTAAGCCGCCTACCTTGTCACTTACCGGGCAAAAAGCAGCTGATTTTTTTAAGGGCATTAATGTGCAGAAGCTTTTTTTGGCCACGGCAGGTGTATCCTTGAAGGCCGGACTGACTTATCCTAGTATCAGCGATATCGTCGTTAAAAAGGCAATGGTCGAGGCCGCAGAGCTGACCTATCTGGTGGCAGATTCCACGAAGTTGGGGAAAACATCGTTCGCCAGTTTGGGTGCCATGTCGCTTATTGATTATTTGGTTACGGATGCAGGTATACAGGAGACACATAAAAGATGTTTAAGGATCATGAAATTGAGATTATCATAGCGAATTGAGGGGCGCTGGGATAAAAGTTAAATATAAATCACATAGAGAGAGAACAAATGAATACAGGAGTGCTAGGTGTAATTTTTGGAAACAGGGATTTTTTTCCAGACCATTTGGTAGGAACTGCGCGCAACGAGGTGATGCGGGCCTTGGATACGGCAGGGTTGAGCTATAAGATGTTGCAGGAATCCGATACGGAAATGGGAGGGGTGAAGACTTTTGCAGACGCTCAGAAATGTGCGAACCTTTTTAAGGCGAGCCGGGAAGAGATTATGGGAATCTTAGTGGTGCTGCCCAACTTTGGAGATGAAAGGGGGATTGCGGAGGCGATCATCTATCAGGGTTAGATGTGCCCGTGCTCGTGCAGGCTTATCCAGACGATTTAGATAAACTGGATGTCGCTCGTCGACGTGACGCTTGGTGTGGCAAGATCTCTGTCTGTAATAATTTATACCAATACGGCATTAAATATAGTCTCACAGATCAGCACGTTATCCGCCCAGATGACGAGGGGTTTGTGCAGGAGCTGAAAGATTTTGCGGCTGTTTGTCGGGTGGTTCGCGGATTGAAAGGTATGCGGATCGGTGCGATCGGTGCCAGACCGGGTGGTTTTAATACGGTACGATACAGTGAAAAATACTGCAAAGAAATGGCATTACGGTTGTAACTGCTGACCTTTCTGAAATTTTGGGACGTGCTAATCGTATCAAAGACGGAGATACGAAGGTGAAAGAACATATAGAAACCATCACCAATTACGCGAAACGGGGACTGACCCCAGATGAGTCGCTGGTGCAAATGGCGAAGCTGGATATTGTACTCAAAGAGTTTGTAGAAGAACATGCGTTAGATGCTACGGCCTTGCAGTGCTGGACATCGTTACAGCAAAATTATGGCTGTAACGTATGTACCTCCATGAGTATGATGAGTGAGAATATGTTGCCGAGTGCTTGCGAGGTGGATGTAACGGGTACATTGACGATGTATGCTATGCAGTTGGCATCCGGCACGCCAAGTGCTTTGGTAGATTGGAATAATAACTACGCCGACGATCCCAATAAAACGGTTTTTGTTCCACTGTGGGAACTGGGCAAAGGCATTCCTGCCGGAAATTGAAATTAGTAATGCACCAATTCTGGGCTCATCCTTGGGCGTAGAAAATACATGGGGAGCGCTGGATGGAAGGACACCGCATCGCCATTGACCTACGGCCGGATCAGTACAGATGATGTGCAAGGTAAAATAAAAGTATACCTAGGCGAAGGAGAACTCACAGACGACGAATTGAATACGTTTGGCAACCGGGCGGTTGCGCAAATTCCCGATCTGCAGGGGCTTATGCAATATGTCTGTCGAAATGGTTTTGAGCATCATGTGGTCATGAATGCATCTAAGACTGGCAAGATACTCGAAGAGGCATTAGGTAACTACTTCTCTTGGGAGGTATATAATCATGATAACAAGTAATGAAAGAATCGTTAGCAAAAAATCTATTGAATACCGTAAACGTATCTTAAAATACATTTACAAAGCAAAAGCGGGGCATACGGGAGGGAGCTTATCTTGCGTAGACGTGTTGAACGTGCTGTACAATAGGATTATGAATGTAGGACCCTCCAATTTCGATAGTCCGGATAGGGACCGTTACGTCCAGAGTAAAGGGCATTGCGTAGAAGCTTTGTTTGTCGTATTAGCCGACCAAGGGTTTTTCCCGGAATCGGAGCTGGAAACGCTGTGCCAATATAATTCTCATTTTATTGGGCACCCCACACGGAAGGTGCCTGGTGTGGAGCAAAATACCGGAGCCTTAGGGCATGGTCTTTCGCTAAGTGTAGGAATGGCTATCGCGGCTAAGCTGGATAAGAAAGATTATCAGGTATTTACTTTAATGGGTGACGGTGAGTTAGCGGAAGGTTCCAACTGGGAAGCTGCGTTGACAGCTTCACACTATAAACTAGATAATCTTTGTGCCATTGTGGACTATAACCGCCTGCAGATTTCGGCACCGACCCGGGATGTGTGCAATACGGATCCGGTGGCGGACAAGTTTAGAAGTTTTGGTTGGGAGGTTGTGGAGGTTGACGGGCATGATTTGGATGCGCTGGAAGCTACATTTCGCAAGCTTCCATTTGCGGCGGGGAAACCCTCTTTGGTGATTGCGCATACCGTGAAGGGCAAGGGGATCAGTTATATGGAGAATGTGCTGAAATGGCATCATGGGGTGCCAAGTGAAGATCAGTATGAACAGGCACAAAAAGAATTGGATAGCGCCCTTTTAGCGCTTTAATATAGAACAGGCTTTGGATATGGATAGAGAGATAACATGGGAAAGGCAAATTTAGAGGTTTTTCAGAAACCTTGCAGCATATTGCCGAGAGCAACCGTGATCTATTAGTGGTTACGAGTGATTCCAGAGGATCAGGTAAATTGGTGCCTTTTGCACAACGTTTTCCAGATCAGCTGGTCGAGGTAGGCATTGCAGAACAGAATTTGGTTGGTATATCAGCAGGCTTGGCCTCCGCGGGAAACAGGTATTTGCCGTTTCGCCGGCTTGTTTTCTGACTGCGAGATCGCTGGAACAGATAAAAAATGATGTGACCTATTCGGACAACGCGGTGACCGTGGTCGGGATCAGTGCAGGAGTGAGTTACGGAGCGTTGGGCTCAACACATCACAGTTTGCACGACTATGCCGTATTACGGGCTATTCACAATATCATTGTTTGTGCGCCGGCGGATAATTTTGAAACGGAGGAAGCTGTTCGACAGGCGGCTGCATTAAACCAGCCGGTGTACCTGCGTTTTGGCAAACGCCCGATGCCCTTACTGCGTAAGGACGTACCTTTTGTGTTAGGAAAGGGACGCGTCCTGCAAGAAGGTAAAGATCTGGCTATTGTTGCGACGGGCGAAATGGTACACCCCGCGTTGGAAGCGGCTGCTTTGCTGAACGAATCCGCAGATATAGAGGTGACGGTGATTAGCATGCATACCGTAAAAACCTTGGATACGGAATTGTTAATACAAGTGGCTGCTACAGGTATGCCGATATTGACGGTGGAAGAGCATAGTGTGTATGGCGGTATGGGAGAAGCTTGTGCTTCATTCCTGTTGCAAGAAGGCTTCCATAACCGTTTCCAGGTGATGGGTATTCCGGATGAATACACCGTAACCGGCTCCCAGCAAGAAATATTTGATCATTATGGTCTGAACGGCCAGGGAATAATGGAAGTTGCCCAACAGCTATGGGTGTTTCCCAAGAAAAGTAATAGGGTGTATCCCACCCCTAATTATAAACAGATAAATAAACCGATTTTATTATGCGTATCGTAAACAGGTGTCTATGGATGGGAATACTGTTATCGTTATTGATCGCTTGTGGTCGCGGGGAAGCAGACAAAACGCAACAGAAACAGATCGCTATTATTGTTTCCACGCTAAACAATCCCTGGTTTGTATTCTTGGCCGAAACGGCCAGGGAGGAGGCGGAAAGCCGAGGCTATGTGGCCCGATTTTCGACTCGCAGAACAACACGTCGCTCGAGTCAGATCATTTTGAAAATGCCGTCGCATGGGTTATGATGCGATTCTGTTGAATGCAACGGATTCGGATGGCTCTGTGGCGAATGCTCGAAAGGCGATAGAGGCGGGTATTCCCGTTTTCTGTATGGACAGAGAGCTAAACAACCCGAATGCGGCCACCTCACAGATCGTATCAGATAGTTATTCGGGCTGTGTGGAATTGGGCGGGCTCTTTGTTCGGTCGCTTGGACAAAAAGGTAAATATGTGGAGCTGCTTGGTTTAGTAGGCGACAATAACACGTGGAACCGGTCGAAAGGATTCCATTATGTAGTCGATCATTTTCCGGAAATCAAGATGGTGGCGCAGCAAAGTGCGGATTTTGACCGAAATAAAGCGATGGAGGTACTGGAGTCTATTTTGCAGGCACATCCCGATATAGATGCTGTGTTCTGCGGTAACGACGCGATGGCTATGGGCGCTTATCAAGCGTTGGTGGCAGCGGGTAAAGATAAAAAGATCAAGTGTTTGGATTTGATGGTTCGGAAGATGCGGTGAGCTCTATCCAATCTGATGGTCTCGCCGCTACCGTGATGCAATTTCCTCAAAAAATTGCAGAAACGGCCGTTGCTTTCTCGGAGAATATTTTGAAGGAAAAACCAGTTTCCCCAAAAAACACTAGTCGATGTCGAATTGGTGACACCTGCAAACGTAAGTATATATTCGAGCTATGGTAAAGAATGATAAAAACATACCGTCTAAAAAACGTAGGGCGCTTAAATATGGACTGATTGGATTAATAGCTGTTTTTTAATCTATCATTCTTTTGATGTCGTGTCCTTGGATTCGCGTAAGAAGGGTGGCGATGAGGAGGACGTTACTCAATTAGCAGATGCATACTTCCTGCAAAGTTTGCCGAAGGTATTGGCAGATGCGCCCCAACCTTGCACCTTGCTGGCAGCGTTATCGCAAAAAGATCAAGATTGGGCAAGCTACGGAAAGCAGACGAACATCGGGAACCGCTATTACTTTCTCATCCGGGGCGAAGGTAATATACAGGAAATAAAGACAGCTATGTGCGGGTGGCTTTTGGTGAGGGTGAACAAGCTTGTTCTTTGCGCATCGCACCGTATACATTTTCGGAAACGAAATTCGCGATGCCTCGGGTAAACTGGCGCTAGCGGATGTGGGTGAATTGACAAAGTTTAATGCGATCTCCGAAAAGCTCAATAAAGGGTTCGGGAGGAAATTATACCCGAATTTCTGGAAAAGGTACAAGTAGGTCAAAAAATACAAATAACAGGCGCCTTTGCCTTGAATCGCCGTCTCGGTGTCACCGATGATTTTGAAGTTATGCCTGTACAGTTGCAAATCGTGGATTAAGAAAAGAATCGTGGTCTCATTAAGAAATATAACAAAACAATTTAACGGTGTATATGCCCTTCGGGATGTAAACATCGAGTTTCCGGCAGCCAAGGTCATCGCTTTAGTTGGCGAGAAACGGCGCTGGTAAATCGACCTTGATGAATATATTGAGCGGCGTGTATCCGATTACGAAGGAGAATTGCTGTATAAGGGAGAAGTGGTGCAGTTTCAAGGTCCGCGCGACGCGCAAGACCGCGGTATTACGATTATCCATCAGGAGCTCAATTTGATTCCGTATCTCAGTGTGGTCGAGAATATTTTTTTAGGTAGAGAACGGATGACTGCTTGGGGCGCTTTGGATACACCGAAGATGAAGAGCGTAGCTAAAGAACTGCTTTCGCGCCTGAAATTGGAACTTGATCTGGACGTACCTGTGTCGCAATTGAAGGTGGGCGAATGCCAATTGATCGAAATTGCGAAAGCGTTGTTGGTAGAGAGTGATGTGGTGATTATGGATGAGCCTACGTCGGCCATCAGTGAATCGGAGGTATGCGCGTTGTATGATATTATTGCCGACCTGAAAGCGTCGGGAAAAACGGTCGTTTATATATCGCACAAAATGAAGGAATTGTTTACACTGGCTGACGAATATGTCGTGTTACGCGACGGCCAGGTCGTGAAACAAGGGCCGATGGCTGAGGTGGATGAACAGCAACTGGTTAATATGATGGTGGGCAGGGCACTGGCGGAGCGTGTAAAATGCCAAGATCGGGTTACCGATGCGACGGTCTTGCATGTGGATAACCTATCGCTTCCACATCCCGTAAAGGAGGGCTGTTGTTGGAGAACCTGTCTTTTGACCTCTGTAAAGGCGAAATATTGGGTGTTTTCGGTTTGATGGGCGCCGGAAGGACGGAGTTATTGGAAACATTATTTGGACTACGAGGAAAACCGAGCTCAGGTCGCTTTACTTTTGACGAGCAGGAGATATCTTTTTTTACATCACCTAACCAAGCGCTTCGATACGGGCTGGCACTGGTGCCTGAAGACCGAAAGGGCGATGGATTGGTGTTAGGCATGAATGTACGCGCTAACTTATCGCTTTCGGTATTGTCGAGTCTAGAGAACTTAGGCGTGCTGGCGGATGTACAAGAAAAGAACTTTGTCAGCAGTATGTAGAGCGCCTGCGTATCAAAACGGCTACGGATCAGCAGTACGTGGGTAACCTGAGCGGTGGAAACCAACAGAAAGTTGTGTTAGCCAATACTTGGCCACAAAGCCAAAAGTGTTGATGCTGGACGAGCCGACGCGGGGTATAGATGTCTATGCCAAACAAGAGATTTATGATTTGATACGGGAGCAGGCAGCCTTGGGCTTAGGCGTTATGGTGGTCTCCTCCGAATTACCGGAGTTATTTGCCATTGCCGATCGGATTCTGGTGATGTGCGATGGCCGTATCACCAAACAATTTAAAACGGAAGAAGCTACCGAAGAAACGATATTACAGGCGGCATTGCCTGATCAATAAAGTATGATATATGAACATGAGTATTACATCCTATAAAAAACAGCTACAGCAACTGCAACCATTAATTGCATTGTTTTTGTTGTGTCTGATTATCGCCATTTTTTCCGATCGTTTCATGACGGTAACCAACCTCTGGAACGTGATGCGGCAAATATCGGTCAATATCTGTATAGCGGTAGGCATGACGTTGGTCATCATCTCGGCAGGGATAGACTTATCCGTAGGATCTGTGCTTGCTTTTGCTGGAGCGGTTACGGCTTCTTTCCTAAGCATGGGTGTGGAACTGCCTTTTTTCGGCGTGTATGTAGGCTTTACAACTTTAGGCGCTATCCTGATGGGAATTACTATGGGGGAGTTCTAGGCTTGGTAAACGGCTGGGTCATTACCTATTTCAAGGTGCAACCTTTCGTGGCCACCTTAGCCATGTTGACGATTGCGCGTGGGCTCACCATGCTCTGGACGCAAGGATACCCGATTAGTTCCCTGGGAGCACCATTCGCCCATTTGGGTACCGGTTGGTTTTTAGGCGTGCCAATTCCGGTATGGATTGCCGCTATCGTTAACCGTTCTAGCCGTTTTTGTGATGCGAAAGACCCGTTTTGGCCGCTATATCTATGCTATAGGAGGAAACGAGCGGGCTGCACGCCTGTCGGGTATCAAGGTAAACCAGGTAAAAACATTGGTCTACATGTTGGCAGGAATGCTGGCAGCTGTGGGAGGTATATTGGTAACTTCCCGGCTAGACTCGGCACAGCCCAATGCGGGGATGGGGTATGAGCTGGATGCGATTGCAGCTGTCGTGATAGGGGTACGTCCTTGTCAGGAGGGCGGGGTTTGATTATGGGGACGGTACTTGGTGCGGTGATCATAGGCGTGCTGAACAACGGTTTAGTGCTTTGGGTGTTTCGCCTTTCTGGCAACAGTAGTGAAAGGCATGGTGATTTTGATTGCGGTTATTATTGACCGCTCACAGCATAAAGAGAAAAAGTAACATGAGTAGCAAACCGTATATTTTAGCGATAGACCAAGGAACGAGCAGCACAAAAACGCTGGTGTTTGACGAATCGGGAAATGTAGCCGCCAAAGGAACGGCGAAGCTGGGCATTCGTTACGAGCATCATTTTGTTGAACAATCTCCGGAAGAGATATACAGCAGCTGTTGCAAGCGGTGAAAGCCTGCCGCGACGATATGGCACGGCAAGGGATACAACCCAACCAGATTGCAGGGGTGGGCTTAACCAATCAACGGGAGACCTTTGTGCTCTGGGATGCAGAAGGGAAGCTGTTGTATAATGCGATATCTTGGCAATGTAAGCGCTCTTCGGCGATATGTGACCGTTTAAAGGACGCTGGCAAGGAAGCTTTGGTGAAAGAGAAAACCGGCCTCCCTATAGATCCTTATTTTTCGGCTACGAAATTGATATGGTTGATCGAAAATATTCCGTCGATTGCAGCAGAACTGGAGCGTGGCATGTGTTTTTTGGTACGGTAGATACTGGATACTGTATAAATTGACGGACGGGGAATGCTATATGACCGACCATACGAATGCATCTCGGACGATGCTTTTCAATATTTACGAACTAACCTGGGATAACGTGTTGTTGGATGAACTGGGCTTGCGTGGGCTGAAATTGCCGGAGGTGCGCCCTTCGGCTTATGCATATGCCAGCTCTACGTTTGAAGGGACGTTTGCCGAACCGTTGACGATCTGTGCTGTGGTCGGCGATTCGCAGGCAGCGGCTTGGGAGCAGGTTGTTTTCAAAGCGGGGAGGCGAAAGCCACATTGGGTACAGGTAGTTCGATTATGATGGCCGTAGGAAAGGATTTACGCTATAAAGGCCAGGATACGGTCGATGCCATCTATTATAGTACGGAGAAAGGAGTGGTTTATGCAGCTGAAGGGATTATTGTCTCTTGCGGTGCGACCCTCACGTGGATGAGAGACCAACTAGGGCTCTTTGCAGAAGAAGCAGCGTTGGAACAACTGGCGAAAGGCGTTCCGGCAAACCACGGTGTGACCGTTATACCGGCTTTTAGTGGAATGGGTACGCCTTATTGGAAAAAGGACGCCAAAGCGACCATTACGGGTTTGACGTTTGCGAGCGATCGCTCACATCTGATTCGCGCAGCACTAGAATCGGTATGTTTCCAGATAAAGGATGTGATCACGGCGACAGAAACCGAACATCAATTAACGCTATCTCAATTGCACGTGAACGGAGGTATGTCCGAAAACGCCTTCGTTGTTCAGTTTCTAGCGAATGTGTTAAATAAACCTGTATTGTGTAGTGCGATGCCAGATGCATCGGCGTTAGGATGCGCGCGTTTAGCGGCAGCGACGCTGCAGCAGGCTTCCTTGGAAACACGATTACCACAACATCATGTAGCGGTCCAGCAATATCTCCCGAACGTAGATCTGGAAGTGGTACAATCAAGCTACCATAACTGGCTTGAACACATCGATCGTATGCTTTAAATAAAATATAAATAATAAAATAGATATGAAGAAGTAGGACTTATACATACCTCGGCAACACTCGTTCCGGTATTTCAAGAGTTGTTCAGTGAGAAATCTGTGCCAGCGGAAGTTTTTAAATATTGTGGATGATAGTCTGATCAAAGACGTGATTCAGAAAGGACGGTTGGAAGATAAGACAGCACAGCGTGTTATAAACTATGTGACATCCGCAGAAGAAGCTGGTGCCGATTTGATTATGGTGACCTGCTCATCCATTGGTCGAGCCGTAGAACAGGCAGCAGAAAAGGCAGGTGTACCGGTGCTTCGTGTAGATCAACCTATGGCAGACCGTGCTGTTGCAGAAGGAAAACGTATCGGTGTGGTTGCCACATTGCCCCACCACCTTGGAGCCAACGGGCGATCTTGTTTTGCGCCGGGCACAAAAAGCCGGAAAAGAGGTGGAGTTGGTTAGCCGATTATGCGAGGGTGCTTTTGAGGCCCTTATGGGGGGTGATGCAGCGAAGCACGATGAAATGGTGAAACAGGCGCTTCAGAATTGTCAGAACAAGTTGATGTGATTTTGTTGGCACAGGCGTCGATGGCACGTGTTGTCAGTCAAATGTCGGAAAGCGATCGTAAGGTACCTATCTTAAGTAGCCCAGGAATCGCCGTGGATCATGTGGCAGGACTATGCCAAACGTCATAACCCTATAAACCGAGACGCTATGGGCAAATGGAAACTATACAGTTTATACTTAGCAGCGATTGCTTTTGCAATCGCCGGTATAGGACTTGTCGTAGATGCATTTCCTTACTTCCGCCAGGCATTGTTGGCCGGAAGTATTCTAGGAGCATTAGGCTTGGGAGCCTTTGAGAAACGAAAGGCTACCAATACACGATGTGGATTATAGTGGCCGTGATAGCAGGGATGACCTTCCCCGACCGAATACTGCATGTGGGGAATTTGATATGCGGAATAAATGGCTTATTCTCGTGATTATCCAGCTGGTCATGTTTGGCATGGGATACAGATGAAAGTACAGGATTTTACGCGGATCGGGGCTTCCGGCAAGGGGTTGCGATTGGATTGGCTACACAATTTACCATTATGCCCTTAATTGGCTTTTTGTTGACGAAAGTGTTTGATTTCGAGCCGGAAATAGCAGCAGGTGTTATTTTGATCGGCTGTTGTTCCAGCGGATTAGCATCGAATGTAATGGCCTATATTGCGAAAGCTAATTTAGTGTTATCTGTGACGGTAACCGCGATGACCACTATTGTCGCGCCGATTATGACCCCTTTCATGATGAAAATGTATGCCGTACAATGGTGGAGGTCGGTTTATGGCGATGGCCATGGAAATCATCAAAATCATGATCGTACCTATTGGAGCGGGCCTGTTGCACGATTATCTAAAGACGGCCCCTCGTTCGGTATATAAAATCATAGGACGTGCATCTATTATCATTGCATTGTTGCTGGCCATATCAATTGGTAGTTTTTTGGACGTTTTTTACGGGTTCATTTACAGCCGACGGAATGGCGGTAGTAGAAGCATGTTGTTTTGTGTTAGGGCGATACCGGTAGGTTTCGGCTATCATCTATTAACAAAAAAGCTCCCGTCGTTGGATAAGCGGATGCCCTATTTTTCGATGTTTGGCATTATATACTTTACGGCCGTAACCACGGCTGCTGGTCAGCAATATTTGCTCGAGATAGGGGCGGTAATTGTTTTCTGGCTGCGGTCATCCATAATGGAGCAGGGTACTTCTTTGGCTATTGGTTTAGTAAACTATTTGGATTGAATGAATATTCTGCACGGGCAATGGCCTTAGAGATTGGTTGCAAAACGGCGGTATGGCGAGTGGATTGGCGGGCAGTATGGGGAAGTTGGGCACCGTAGGTCTCGCAGCAGCCGTATTTAGCCCCTGGATGAATATTTCGGGGTCGATATTAGCGAATTATTGGAGGAAAAGAGAAACAAGAAAAAAGATCGGTTGAATATATCGTCAATGAAACCGAGGTCGAGATAAAAAAGTAAATGAAGAATATGGAGAGAATTGAAGCGACTTATTATGTAGAGACGCCATACCCCCTAGCGGATGCGGCGGCGGTGATGGCAGGAGAACAGTCGTCAGGTACATTTGTAGCCATACAGGCGAACAGAAGAATTAAAAATACAATATGCCGCTCGTGTCGAGCATATCGAGGCTTTAGAAACGGTAACACAGCCATCATTAGCGGTGAACAGCTACATTTCGAAAAGTATTACGGGGCAATATTACGATTTCATGGTCTCTTGCCAATTTTGGAACAAACCTGCCGGTGCTTTGTTCAACGCTTATGGGTAACTTATACGAGTTGCGCCAGTTTACAGGTATTAAGTTGATCGATATTCAGTTGCCCGACAGCTATACGGCACATTTCCGTGGACCGAAATTCGGTATTGAAGGAACCGCGAAGTTGATTTCATCTCAGGCGAAAACACCGTTGGTGGGAACGATTATCAAGCCAAGTGTAGGTTAACGATCGAGGATACGGCCGATCTGGTACGACGACTGGCAGAGGCTGGAATTGATTTTATTAAGGATGACGAGCTCATGGGGTCTGCACAGAACTCTCCTTTTGAAAAACGTGTGGATGCGATTATGGGGGTGCTGAATAGGCATCAGGATAAGACAGGAAAAAGGTGATGTATGCGTTCAACATCAGCGATGAAATGGATAATATGCTTCGTCATTACGAGCACGTAGTCAAAGCAGGAGGAAGCTGTGCGATGATCAGCCTGTATAGCGTGGGGCTACGGCGGTAAAGCGTATAGCCGATATTGGACAGCTGACTATCCATGGGCACCGTAATGGTTGGGGAATGCTAACCGACATCCTTTATTAGGTGTTACGTTCGCTGCTTATCAGAATTGTGGCGATTGGCAGGTGTCGATCAATTGCACGTAAACGGTATCCGCAATAAATTCTGGAATCTGACGAATCGGTTGTAAACTCGATAAAAGCATGCTTAACCTCTATGGAGGCGTGCTACCTGCATTACCCGTTCTTTCTTCTGGGCAGTGGGGAGGTCAAGCCATAGATACGTATAAACTGACGCAGACGACCGATATCTATACCTCGCTGGTGGCGGAATTATGGCACATCCGGGAGGTATCAGCGGAGGAGTAAATGGATTAAACAGGCGTGGGAAGCGGCCGTAACGGGATTGACGTTGGAAGAAGCAACGCAAAGTATCCGGCCGTAAAACAGGCTGTAGAGAATTTGGAAACCCGGCGAAGTAAACTCGTCAAAGCTTAATCCAACAATGGTAAGGTAAGAATTATGGCATATAAAATAGCTTTTTATGGAGATGACTTTACAGGTTCTACTGATGCATTAGAGACATTGGAGGAGATGGGGCTGGATACCATATTGTTTACGGAAGTTCCCACATTAGAGCAACTGACGGCTTTCGGAGATAAGCGGGCCATCGGTATCGCGGGGATGACGCGTACGCTGCCGACAGGTAAAATAGAACAGCAGCTAAAAAAGGTATTTGAGCTCTTCTCGGCGATAGACGTAAAGCATATCCATTATAAGGTGTGTTCCACGTTTGATTCATCGCCCGAAGTGGGCAGTATAGGAAAAGCGGTCGATGTCGGAGCGGCAGCCTTTTCGGCACAGCTTATTCCGCTGGTCGTGGGAGCACCTTATCTGGGAAGGTTTTGTGCTTTTGGAAATCTGTTTGCACGGATGGGCACAGGGCAAGAAGGTGAGGTTTTTCGTTTGGATAGGCATCCCAGTATGTCGAAGCACCCGGTCACGCCGGCTGAGGAAAGTGATCTTCGACGCCATTTAGCACAGCAAACGCATAAAAAAATCGGCTTGGTGGATGTCACGCAATTGGACCTCTTAGACGCACCGGCTATTATTCGGGAGATGGACGAAAGAGAGCAAACGGAAGTTGTGTTATTTGATGCGACGACCGAGCCGCATTTAGAGCGGATAGGGGAAGTGTTGGATGGATTATCTATCCGGCATCAGCCTCTTTTTCTGTAGGATCATCAGCGGTGTCAAAAGCGCTGTGTGCTGCATGGAAGAAGGCGGTGTCTTGTCGCCCCGCACGGAGTGGCCGTCACTTAGACCGGCTAAACCTTTATTGGTCCTTTCGGGTAGCGGCTCTGTTGTGACAGGAAGACAGATAGCATACGCGATGACAAATGGATTTAAAGGGGTAGCTATTGACGGTGTGGAATTAGCGACTAATCCCGATACGTATGATATTTCCGCGATTACAGAAGAGGTATTGCGGCATATGCAGGAGGGGCACAGCGTGATTATCCATACCAGTATTGGTCCGGACGATCCCGAATGAAAAAAACACAACAGGTCCTACGGAAACGGGATTGACCGCACTCGAAATCAGTGGCTATACGGCGAGAGTTTGTATGGTAAAACCCTCGCCCAGATTGCAGACCAACTGATACAAGCTAGCCGGGTAGAACGGCTGGTGATTGCAGGAGGAGATACGTCAAGTCTGTTTGCACGCCATTTAGGTATTGAGGCGGTCGAAATGGTAGCTCCGGTGGTGCCGGTGCCCCGCTCTGTCGTATACATGCCAAAAACACATATCCAGGGTATGACGATCAATTTTAAAGTGGACAGGTGGGCGGTTTGGATTATTTTTTAGAATGGAAAGAGGGAGTTGAGTTTATGTAGAAAACAGGACACTACAGGACGGTGGTTTAGTTGCGTTTTAATAGTTTCACCAGAAACTGACGTTTATTTTCCTTGTATTCGGAAAGCGTGATAACATGATATAAATAAATGAAAATTTCATATAAATGAAAGGGCTTAAAATTTATCAACACCTGTTTTGTTACTCTTTGTTACGTCGATTTTAATCGGATTATCGAGCTGTTCCGCCGTAGAAAAATTACGTATTGAAAAGGTCTTGATCGAAGGCCGGGAAAATCCGTTGGGAATAAATACGCTGACCCCCTCCTTTAGCTGGAAACTCCGGAGCGAAGGTCACCATGTTATGCAGACGGCGTATAGAATCACTGTTAGCACCAATGCAGATTTATCAAAACAACAAGATCTTCTGTGGGATTCGGACTGGGTGTCTACGGATGAATCTTTATATAACGTTTATCAAGGACAAGATCTTCAAGCAGGACAACTTATTATGCACGCGTAGAAGTAAAAGATAATCAAGGCAATCTCGCGGAGAGTATTGTACAAAGTTTTCATACAGGTCTGTTAGCCGAAGCAGATTGGATGACGCACAATGATTGCCAAAGAGGAGCTCCCCGACTCTTTAGTAAATCCGTTGCCCTTAAGCTCGAGTAAACTCCGTATCGATAAAAATTATGAACTACCGGTATTTCGAAAGAATCTGGAAACCCCAAAAAAAGTGGTATCCTCTATTGGTTACATTTCCGGATTAGGGCATTACGAGCTCTTGCTTAACGGTCAAACCGATAGACAGCGCGGTGCTACAACCAGGTTGGACAAAGTACGATAAAGAAGCGTACTATGTGGTGTACGACTTAACCGAGCATTGGCATAAAGGGAAGAATACAATCGGTGTCATGCTCGTAATGGCTTTTATTATATCCCACCTATCAAGGGACGGTACAAAAGCATAAAGTAGCCTTTGGATTACCAAAATGAAAATGAAAGTCGTGAACCGATACGATGACGGTACAGAAGAAACAATCGTTAGTGACGGGAGTTGGAAAGTACACCGCTCGCCGCTTACGTTTTCCAGCATGTATGGTGGGGAGGACTATGATGAACATGTGCTGCCTAAGAACTGGGGAACGCCGGATTATAGCGATACAACATGGGATAATGCTTTATTGGTAGAACGGTCCGGCGCTCCGTGTACAGGAAGCGGAACCCGTTCGCATTATGGAACGCTTTACCTCACAATCGGTAAATCAAATCGAGAAGGACATAAACGTGTATGATTTTGGTCAGAATGCGTCGGGTATCGTGCATGTTACCATGAAAGGTCATCAGGGTGATACCGTTCGGATCTATCCGGCAGAACTGCTTACGGATAAGGCCGAGCAAACCAAAAGCATTCCGGTAGTCCGTACTATTACCAAATATTTTTTGCGCAAGATGGAGAAGTAAGCTGGCGTCCACGATTTACCTATTATGGCTTTCGATACGCCGAAGTACGATCCATGCCTGCTGGAGAGCAAGATATCGAAATACAGGAAATCACGGCCGAACACATTCGTAACGGCGCCCGCCAGATCGGCAGTTTTCAATCATCGGATACATTATTTAATCAAGTACATACGGTGATCAATTGGGGTATAAAGAGCAATATGGTGAGCGTATTTACTGATTGTCCGCACCGGGAGAAATTGGGTTGGCTGGAGCAACTGCATCTCATGGGGCCTTCTGTTCAATATAATTTTGATGTGGAGCGCTTGTTTGCCAAATCATTGAGCGATATGCGCCAATCCCAAACGGAAGAAGGCCTCGTGCCGGAAACGGCGCCAGAGTATGTGCATTTTGATTGGGAGGCGACGTGTTTCGTGATTCACCGGAATGGGGATCGAGTTCGATTTTGCTGGCTTGGTACGCCTACCAATGGTACGGCAATAAAAGCGCTTTTAGTTGATAACTATGCGATGATGAAAAATATATGCATTATCTGCAAGGGAAAGCGAAAGACAATGTCCTTTACCACGGACTGGGTGATTGGTACGATTTGGGTCCCGAACGTCCGGGTTTTTCCCAGTTAACGACACCTGGAATTACCGCAACGGCGATATACTATTATAATCTGAAGACGATGAGTCAAATTGCGGATCTGTTGGAAGACAGCACTTACAAAATTTATGCTGATTCGCTGCAACAGGAAGTATATCGGGCCTTCAATGATACATTCTACAACGAGCATACGGTATATACGGCTCGGAAGTCAAAACGGCGTTAGCTATCCATTATACGTGGGGCTGGTTGATGAATCAAACAAGGGTAAAGTATTAGCGAACCTAGTCAAGGACATTGTGGATAGAGATACGAGCTTTACCGCGGGAGATATCGGGCATCGTTATCTCTTACAGGTGCTGCAGCAGCAGGGCGTGATGATTTGATCTATGCCATGCATAAAGACGATACCCGGCCGGGATATGGCTACCAGATTCGCCAAGGGGCTACAGCACTGACCGAATCCTGGGCTGCTTTACCGACTGTTTCGAAAACCACTTATGTTAGGGGCACCTTATGGAATGTTTCCATACAAGGTTAGGCGGTCTCGGGCAGGAAGAAGGATCTATCGCCTATAAGCATATACGCATAGCCCCTAAACTACTTGACGTCGTGAAGCAAAGAGCGGTAACTTACGAAAGCCCCTATGGGGTGGTGAAGTTCGAACGGAAGGAAGGTGGTTTTCATATCGAAGTTCCGGTGAACAGTAGATGCACTTGGTTCTTCCAGTATCTTCGGATTACCGGATCAACGGAGAAGAATTAGGTGTTTATGAACATGTGTCTACAGATGCCGGGGTAGAAATCCAATTGGGTTCAGGAAAATATGATATAAAATAACAGGTGATGAAAAAAGTATGGCTACTGTGGTGCCTAATATGGATCGGAAAAATGGGGATGGCACAACCTGCCGCAATCTCCGAAGCGGAAATGGAACGGATCTACCAGAAGTAAAAACACCCTTTAAATATGGTTTGGTATTGACTCCAGATCAAAAAGGAGACCTGATGGATTGTCCAAGTGTATATCGCGTAGGGAAGAAATGGTTCATGACGTATCTTGTTTTTGATGGAGAAGGATATGAAACTTGGTTGGCGGAAAGTGAAGATTTATTGAAATGGATACCGCTGGTAAGCAAATGTCAAAAGAGCCAGGCAATAAATGGGACAGTAAACAACGAGCCGGATATAATGCCCTAATCGATACGAAATGGGGAGGAAGCTATAAGTTGCATACCTATGACGGAAATATTGGATGTCCTATTTCGGAGGAGCATCGGTGGATACGAACCGGAGCCGTGGCGATCGGTATGGCTTATACGACCGAGAAGCCATCTAAGCCAACGGAATGGCAGCGATTAGACAACCCGGTTCTAACAAGCGATGACGCCGATGTGCGTTGGTGGAAAACCGACATAAGCTGTTTAAAAGCTATGTGATCGAAGACAAAAGATAGAAATACGGGACACCGTTTTATTATGTATTATAATGCGGTGGGCGACTCCTTGGAAAATAATAAGCCTACCCGCTGTACGAACGGATTGGTATGGCTGTTTCGGATGACATGCAGAACTGGAAACGCTATTTAAAAGATCAGTGGTGCATCATCCTGTTGGGATTACAGGTGACCCCATGATTCAGCGGATCAATAATACTTGGGTCATGTTTTATTTCGGAGCGTTCTGGAAGGATCGGGAAGGGGCGTTCACAGGTTTGCTGCTTCTAAAGACTTGATTCATTGGACGGATTGGCAGGGCGACAACCTTATTGAGTCTTCGAAAGACTTCGATAGCCAGTATGCCCATAAAATCTTTTGTCATCAAGCATAAAGGACTGTTTACCACTATTATTGTGCCGTTGATAAGGACGGAAATAGGGAATAGCCTTGGCGACCTCAAAGGATAAAGGAAAAAGTAACGTAAAATTTGAATTGAAATAATAAAAATCACATGATAACCATGTTTAATAAATTAGTGTCTTTCTTTATTCTGTTCGCTATGGTTATGACAGCTATTGCGCAACCACGGCAAACCATTAATTTTAATGAAGATTGGTCTTTTACGCTGGAAGATGATTTGCAGTTTAGACGAACGGATTTCTCTCCAGTAAACTGGAAAAAATTTCCTTGCCACACGATTGGAGCATGGTTTTGATTTCGGAGAAGAATACCCAGCCGGAAATGCGGGAGGAGCACTTCCGGAGGAGTGGGCTGGTATAGAAAAACCTTCCCATTGTCAGCAAAGGACAAGGGGAAGCCATTTATACGCTACACTTTGGCGGTGTGTACCGTTATGCGGAAGTTTGGATTAACGGAAAATATTTAGGTAAAAATATAAACGGATACCTCTCTTTTGAACATGACCTGACATCCTACTTACACTATGGAAACGAGGAGAACGTCATTGCAGTACGCGTAGAACAGTTTGCAGCCGAATTCTCGTTGTATACTGGTTCCGGTATTTACAGGGATGTACGATTGGAGAAGCGTTCGCCGATTCATCTGCTACGCGCAGAAACCTTTATCACGACGCCTGAAGTATCAGCCGATAGAAGTACACTGCGTGTGCAGACAGCGCTTAACCAAGCCATGTCAGGTAAGACCGGCAAACTGCAGTTAAAATTGCATGATAAAACAAGAAGCTCATCGCAGAGCAGACTTTAGCTTTTTCGGGTAGTCAGTTCGAGGAGGGTTATCGTTAGGCCGTGTTGATCTGTGGTCGCCTGATAGTCCGACTTGTATGATTTGAGCATTAGCTTATTGGACAGTAGCGATGAGGTAATAGACCATTTGCAGTACGCTGTCGGCTTTCGTCATTTCCATTTCGATGAGCACAAAGGATTTTTCCTAAATGGACAGTCGTTTAAATATTTGGTGTTTGTTTACACCACGATCTAGGAGCTTTAGGCGCAGCATTCAACAAATCGGCGGCTAAAAGGCAGCTCTTGATCATGAAAGATATGGGGGTCAATGCGATCCGTACCGCGCATAATCACGCCGGCAGAGGAATTCTTGGATTATGTGATGAATTAGGCTTTTTGGTACAAAATGAATCCTATGATATGTGGGCAAAGCGCAAGAATAAATTTGATTATCATATTGATTTTAAAGAACATCATATCGCAGACCTGATTAGCTTAGTAAAGCGTGACCGTAATCATCCTTCCATTTTATGTGGAGCATAGGAAACGAGATACGCGAACAGTTTGATAGTACCGGGATTGCCCTGACGAAAAATATGGCGGAGGTGTGAAGGCACTTGACCCCACTCGTCCGGTGACCGCTGCACTAACGGAACGAATTTTGATAAAAATTTATGCTCAAGCTGAGCACTCGATGTGTTGGGCTTTAATATAAATACTTTGACTACGATAAGTACCGACGGAATTTAAGGGATATCCTTTAATCGCATCAGAGACGACTTCTGCGTTGCAAACCAGAGGCGTATATGATCCGCTACAGGATACGATCCAATTGTGGCCAGCTTCTTCTAAAGACAAATTTGTAACGAATGGCAATCCAGATTTTACCGTTCTGCTTACGATAACGTAGCAGCTTATTGGGTAACAAGTCATGAGCGGGGCCTGGTAGAAGTGAAAAAAAACGAGATTTCTTAGGTGGTATCTGTATGGACAGGTTTTTGATTACTTGGGAGAACCTGTACCCTATCCCTACCCTGCGCGTAGTTCTTATTTACGGTGTGTTGATTAGCCGGATTACCGAAAGATGTATATTATATGTACCAATCGGAATGGACGGATACGGAGGTTCTGCATCTTTTGCCACATTGGAACTGGAAAGAAGGCGACTTGTAGATGTATGGTGTTACTATAACATGCCGATGAAGTGGAGCTATTCTTAAACGGCCGCAGTCTCGGCGCCAATCTAAAACCGATGATCAATTGCATGCGGCGTGGAAAGTGCCGTTCGAAGCTGGCGAACTGAAAGCCGTAAAAATAAAGAACGTACGACAGTACAAGAGGTCGCAAAGAAAACGGCCGGAAATCCGGTTGATATCGTCGTTGATGTGGAGCTGAGCGTTATGCCGTCGATGGAGCGACAGATTTATATTTTCTGACGGTGTCTCTAGTAGATGAAAAAGGCACCATCGTGCCGATAGTGATGTGGAGCTGTCATTTATCCCTCAAGAAAATATCACCATTGTGGGTACTGATAACGGTTATCAGGCGACCTTAATTCTTTAAGTAACCCTAAAGGAATACGTATAAGGGCCTAGCTGTAGGGATGGTGAAAAAGGGAGATCTGGACAAAGCCGGGAAAATATTGATTAAGACAAATATAGTAGAGAAAGAAATAACGATTAAATAGGTTTTTGAAGCTAACCTGAAATTCTATGATGAACCTACATTTTACTCCAATCACATGGAGATTGAACAAGCGAACAATCTCCATGTTGCTCATTATGCTAGGGTGCGTAATGTTGTCTCCTGTTCAGTATGTCTTTTCGGCAACTCAACCCCAATTCGTTGTAAGCGGCGTGGTATTAGATGAGACTGGGAAATCCACTGGAAGGGTGGACAGTGGCTCTAACAAATTCTACCGTCAGTACATTGACAGCGGAAGACGGAACATTTTCTATTCGTCTCGTCGGTTCTACAGGCACACTCCTGTTTAACAGCTATTGGTTATTTAGATCGTCCGCAAGAGGTGAAAGCTGGCGAGGATATTCAAGTCGCCCTTACGGTTGACGACCAGCAATTGGGAAGAAGTATCGTGATTGGATACGGGACGGAGAAAGCGCGATTTAACAGGTTCCGTAACTTCCGTTAAACCCGAAGATGTCGTTCGTTCGCCAGCAAGCAATCCGTTAGAAGCTATTCAAGGGCAGGTACTGGATTAGATATTACGCGTACCTCGGGAAGTGCGACGTCGGGCGTCAACATGACTATCCGGGGAAAAGATCCCTGTCGACAGCAGAAGACGAGTATGGAAATGCGATTGCTAATAATCCTTGGTAATTATCGATGGTATGCAGGGAGGAAACATTAGTGATATCCATCCCCAGGATATAGAGTCTATTGATGTCTTGAAGGATGCTTCCTCTACGGCAATTTATGGTTCCAAGGAGCTAATGGGGTTATTATCGTAACGACCAAAAGAGGGAAAACCGGGGCGCCTAAGATTAACTTTAATACCTATATCGTGTGTAAATGTTGGGCACAATATCCCGAGATGCGTATAGGTGATGACTATATACAGTTACGACGCGAAGCAGCTAAAGCGGCAGGACAGTGGGAGGGACCTAAAGACGATCAGACGTTGTTTACCGCTGGGAGTGGACTGCCCTGCAAAACAATCAATGGGTTATTGGAAAGACGAAGTCTTTAAAATGGTGTTGTACAAAACCACCAATTGTCCATTAGTGGCGGAACAGATAATACAACCGCATTACTGTCTGGAGGCTATTATCGGGAATTAGGTTCCTTTAAAGACGACGCGTTAGACAAATTTATCTGCGCTTGAATGTGGATCAGAATATTGGAAGTTTTGTGAAAGTAGGAACCTCCAGCCAAGTAACACACTACGACGGTAGTGAACGGGCAGATAATGTACTTTGGCGGGCGTCGACTAATGTGCCGTTGGGCATACCTTATGACGATCAAGGAAACGTTGTTTTATGGCCCGTGGTCGAGAAGGCAAAGTGATGAGTCCGCTAGCCGATGAGGCGACACCTTATACGGCACAGCATCGCATCGCAAATACGAACCTGATTACAACGGTTTGCCGAGTCAAACCGTTCAAGGGGTTTTCTTTCCGCTCGAATTTAGGTGTGAATTTATTCTATCATAAAAACAATGACTTCGAGAGCGAGAATTCATCGATCGGGCCGGTGAATTTCCCAATTCCCTCGCCTCTATTCTAACACGAATAAATCATTTCTCTCTTGGGACAATATCATCAACTATAATTTTGATGCGGTCAACACAACTTTGCGCTGACCGCATATCCTCTTGGACACAGTCAAAATTTAATTCTTCTTACATGGAAGGAACAGGTCAACTTGTGCCAGAACAATTATGGCATAATATAGGGGCTAACGATAAAGATTCTTATATCATTCGTTCGAGTTATATACAAAACCAGACGATGTCATACGCTTTTCGTGCGAACTACTCCTACCAAGGTAAATATTTATTGACCGTATCTAATCGTTGGGATGGAGCTTCTCGCCTTTCTGTTGGCAATAAGTGGGCGATGTTTCCCTCCGTGGCAGCTGCGTGGCGCATGAGTGATGAAAGCTGGTTCAGCTTACCACAGTAGATGATTTCAAAATCCGCTTAAGTTATGGACAAACAGGTAATTCCGGTATCAGTCCCTATGGTACACAATCGGGGTTGACCTCATACGCTAACGCCGGTTTCCAGATCAAGGCTTTACGTATTATGCCTATAATAACCTTGATCGGAAACCGAGATTTGGGATGGGAGCGATCGGCATCGTGGAACCTTGGAGCAGACCTCCGCTTATTTGCGAATCGGATTAATCTCGTCGTGGATTTATATGATACGAAAACGACGGATTATTACTGCCCAGAACATTGCAACGTCCATGGGATCGGTAATAATAAGCCTTTTCAGATTTACCAGAATATCGGAAGCTCGCGAAATCGTGGGGTTGAAGTGGTCCTAATACCAAAAATATTGATAAGACATTCAAATGGAGCAGCGACTTCACTTTTGGTGCCAACAAGGAGGAGATCCTAGACTTAATTGACGGCAGAGATATCATCGGTGCCACGACCCGTGAAACAGAAAGTCTGTTGATCGGTAGACCGCTGCATTCTTTTTATACCTTCAAGCGGCTTGGCATCTGGCAAGCTGATGAAGCCGCCGAAGCCGCTACTTATTTAAGGATGCTGCTAAAACGCAACCGTTCAAGCCGGGGGATATTAAGTTGGCCGATCTCAATGGAGATAACGTTATCGACGATCTGAATGACGTTACCTATATCGGTACTACCTCACCGCGTTGGACGCTAGGTTTAATAATAACTTTTCTTATAAAAATTTCGATATCAATATATACGCCATTCCCGTTGGGGACAGATGATGGAGTATGATTTTACGGCGTCTTACGATCCGCAAGGAAGAGGAGAACCATCCGGCTTATTTAGATTACTGGACGGAGGAAAATCCATCAAATGATTTTCCGCGGCCGGGTATGACGAACTTCTACAATTATCTTGGCTACCATCTTATAATTATGTAGACGGTTCGTACATCAAATTGAAGACGGTTACGGTAGGTTACCGCTTGCCAAAATCTTTTACGATCGGGCAGGTCTAAATGGTGCAGGCTTTACGTGAGCGGCAACACCTGTTCTCTTGGGCAAAAGGATTTTTGTACAGCATTACGATGCGGAACGAGGAGCTCGGCAAAAAGCCGTTATTGCGTCAATTTGTGTTTGGTATCAATCTAGATTTATAAGGAGGAATTTATCATGAAACATGTGTATAATATATAATAGGAATAGGTTAGCGGGTACATTAGCAGGGGTAGTTTAGAGGAACATAATCCCGGAGGAGCCACAGCCGAAGTCGTTTTTTTGACTGAAAATGGAATCAATGCCTGGTTAATCCGCCTACGTGAACTTCGCGTCACAGTTTTACGGACGGGAGGATATATTAATGTTGACCGAGGGTGGAACGGATCTTTGGATTAATATTGCCAATTCGGGTTATGGTAGACAGATGACTAAATACGAGGAATTGGTAGCTACTACGGGACAAAACGGAACACCTGGAATAGGCTTTACGAAATTGTCAATTATTGTAACGCAGGTCTGGAGCGTATCGTCGATTGTCTCTTACAAATAGGAAGAAAAAGAATGCGCGCATTGGAGAGTTATCTTTTTGCGCGGCTTATGCTTATGGCATTTGGTTCGAACAGTATGGTGATATAGATTTACGCACAGAAGAGACGAAGACGGCGGTACTACTGCTCAACGTTCTCCTGCCACCGCATTTTTATGATTTGATGTTGAGCGATTGGATGTAGCGATAGCGAACTTACCCGTTCAACCGATCCCGGCAACGGATCAGGGGCGTGCAACAAAAAAAGCTGCTTATGGCCTGAAAGCTCGGGTAGCATTAACGAGGGTGGCTTATGAATCATCAACATCAGAAAAAGATAAATATTATAAGATGCCTCAGATGCGGCTCTCAAATGTGATCAACAACCAAGCGGAGTTGCAAGTCAGTTTGTATGACACGCCGGAAGAGTTTTTCGGCCGGCAAAAATAAAAATAAAAGAAGCCATGTTCTTTATACGCATTCGACGATCAATTCTTTGAATCCCCGACCTAATGACCCCTAAACCGATTGCATATTTGTTTAAGCGAAATACTCTGCCAAAGCCGGTATGGTCGTGGATTTGCCGTATGGAGCAGACCGTAATTCAAAAATCGGAAGTATGTGTTTATGCCGACAAGACATTTGTTGGAACTTTTACGATGAAGAAATGGATAGACGGTACAGCGATTGGTTCCGGGAGGAATATTATTTAAATGTGGATAGCTATTCTTGGACGAAAGATGACCTGGCTGCATTTGAAAAGCCAGAAAGCATGGAGAAAAGTACGTTGAAACGGGGCGATTTGGCACTATTATTCACGAAGAAAAAAATAGCCGGAGAAAAAAGGAACTGCCTTATGCATTAGTCGATATTGATGATACGTATAATGGTGACCGTGTATCCACAAATGCCCGGTTTAACGTGCACTTCCCGGCATTGATGAAACATGATGATCCGGACTTACCGGAAGCTAATTCGCAAGCAGGTTCTAAAGATGTTATTGTGATGCGGTAGCTGAAATGTACCTCATTGCAGCGGAAGCAGAAACATTGATGAGCGGAGGAACAAAACACTGGCGAAGGATATGGTGAATGTGCTACGCGAAAGAGCGGCGGCCGGGAAAAGAAAGCGATATGTTGATAACAGAGAGCGACTTGGATGTTGATTTCTTATTGGAAGAGCGTGGCAGAGAGTTGTGTGGCGAACATATCCGATGGTTCGACTAAAACGTACGGGCAAATTGTACAGTTATGTCCAAGCGTATAATAAAGATTACGACGATGCAACCGTATCACGTGAATCGACCTATTCCGCAACAGTTTTTAGATGTGATCACCAACCCGCAAGAGTTTGGTCAAAATGATGGATATTAAAATAAAATATGAAGATTAATAAGAATCGTTTGGTTGATAAGTATGCTCTGCGTCGCGGTTTCGGTCAGCGCTGCAGATATCTATGTCGGAAAGAATAGTAGAAACGGCTTGCGAGATGGTTCGATAGAGAACCCCTATGTTCTTTGAAGATGCGATCCGCCATGCCCGGGAGCTTCGTCGGCTGAACGATCCGAGTATTTCGGAGGGTATCAATATCTGGATTAAGAGGGGAACATATTA